>CAXKVI010000004.1:116685367-116695367 GCA_964058755.1 Campiglossa producta
CATAAATCATATCCAACATGCCCTGCATTTTTTATGCACACTACTGTAGATTTGCTTTAATAAAGCTTTCATAGAAGTTTGATTGGTGGTATTTTAATGTTATTTCGGGACTATAAAATCAAAATGAACGTGACAAACAAAGTAACCAAAATATGAAGAGATGAGTTAAAACAAGAGGGAAAAACAAGAGTGAAAAATAAAGGGAAGGAGTGCGAGAGTTTTATATAACGCGACTGACTGAGTGCCAAAATGCAAAATTATTCAATGGCAGCGAATGCTCATTATTCCATTACCTAGCAAATGTTGCAGGGTTAGGTTTATGATAGCTCTGTGGCATGCTACATTGATTGCTTGGTTGTTGGTCGTAGCTGCTGGATGTTGGTTTGATAAATTTGCCCGCTGTCACTCATTCAGTCAGCCTTTGAATTTGCTCGTTATTGTTGGTTGCTACAGCAGCTGTCTGCTACTCAATGTGTAACAAACAATTCCGGTTTTTGTCACCCTGACATTACAAGTAATTATACGCTTTGCAAAATCACTAGACAGTAATGTGTCATACTAAGAGGCGAAGGGTGTAGGATGAGCAAGGTTGCGGGGTGAATGTGCTAACTTTTTGGTGTAACAGTGCGACTGGTGGTGTAGCACTGATAATACCTAATAGATAAAATGTACAAATTGTGTATTACTCAAAATATTTACACTATTTCTAAGCTCCTCTCACTCCTCTCACTGCCTTCACCCATACGCTGCTGTATGTTTACGCAACAAAATGTAAATTCCAAAAATGAGCAGCAAAAGCTCACCGGCATTTGGATGCCAGTGTGGTATGGTGGTTGCATTCCATCCAAAACCGCTGTGTCAGCTGTAAAAATATCTAAAATAATCAAACACAGTGTACTTCATATCTATATGTAAGCTCCAAGGGCATATGCTGAATGGTGCCGAGGCGGGTGGTCTGTCCGTTTACTACAAAATAGCAGCCTCCTTAACGAACACGAAACTGGGCAGGTGTTGCCAAGGAATTTTAAATTGCGTTAAGCTCTCAATGTGTACTCTAGCTTTTAGTTTCCAATGCTGCATCCCTTTCTTAAACATCTTCATTGTCATATTTTTACTATGTAGACTTCTTGTACAGGGTGAGCGACGTATGTGAAGGTTTGCTGGGCAATTTTTGATGTTGTTGTAAAACTCTAGTTTGGTTGAGTACCTCATCAAAAGGTACTAGGTGGCAACTCTTGCCCTTACATAATTTTTTACACGGTTAACAATTTGAACCTAAATTTTAAACTTTTTTGGACTATATATGTATATGGCCAAACCAAATTTGGATTCAACTTCAATCTAGACCAGTTTTCATGAAAATTGGTTAAATAAATCAGGTTTCAATTATAAACCAGAAATGTTTTAACAATTTTTTAAAGATAAAATAAATTTTTTGTCCGTTGGCGGGGATTCGAACCAAGATTCCCCGCATCATGCCCGTCTGCTCTACCACTGCTCTACCACTTGGCGAAATTCAATCTTGAATTTTCAAACCGAAAAGCTTACATTTTAGACCGAAAACTTTTAATTTTCAAACCGAAAAGCTTAAATTTTAGACCGAAAACTTTTAATTTTCAAACCAAAAAGTTTTAATTTTAAACCGAAAAGTTTTAAGAATAAAATAAAACTAAAAAAATGTGGCAGCTGGCAGGATTCGAACGAAAACCCTCAGGAGTCACAGCCGAATGCTCTACAGCTGAGCTATGCCGCACATTAAGTTTTTGTGCGCAAAAATTCAATTACATTGAAACAAATAAAAAATAAAAAATTTAGACTGCATTTTCATTTAGATTTTAAATCGAAACCAAAAGAAATTGAAAATCTTTGTAGGTATTTGGACGGTTGGAAATATTGTACAAAAAAGTTTGAAAAATTGATTAAACTTTATAAAGGTTTAAAATTTAGGTTAATTTTTTTAGCCGTGTAGTTGAAGGAGTATTCATATTGACATATCCGATTTCCTTTTTAAAATAGTTCCTAGTGGCAACACTGCAACATTATCCGAAGTGGCAATACTTATATTAGAAGCAGATCTTGAAATGTAACACATTACCTAGGTATATAAAAAATCTTATCCTAATGGTCTAAGGTGTTCCGAGATAATGCAGATATGATAGAAAAAATATGACTGAGGCAAGCCAAGGTCATCCCATACAAATTTTTTTTTTTAAATATGAGGGGCCTTTTTGAGATCTGCTTGGGACTTATGCGAGATCACTTCGTGTTTTTTCGTGATTTTTTTCGGGATAATTTCTGGATTTTTTCGGGACTGATTTCGGAATAATTTTGGACTGTTTTTAGAACTTTTTGGGCATCAGTTATGGACTTATTCGGTGTTATTGTGGAATGATTTCGTGATTATTCTCGCGGCAATTTCAGGAACATTTCAGGATAATTTCGCAGATGCTTCGAAATTTACATATATACTTGACTTTGACCTGGAAGACGCTACAGAAATTGAGTCCTAAGGAGATATATAGAGGGAGTATCTTTCTGGCAAGCCTTGCTATTGATATGGTGGGTGATTTCCAAAGATTGGGATATCCTGGAAATGTGGTCGAAAAGTGACTCTTTTTTCTGGGAGTGCAAACACATCACCTAAATTATTTTATCCCAGAGAAAACAGCGAAAAAGGTTTTTTGCGAACTCAAATTATGATATTAAACATTTTTAAATACCTGACTCATCCTGTATTTTCTTTGCAACAGCCAGCTAACAACTATACTCCACAGCTTTGTGCGTAAAATACTCCACTCAGCTCTACGCAGTAAAGCTTCTCAATTATATTTCAATTTACCTTAACTAACAAACCCGGTTGGAAGCCTTTTACTCTTTTAGCGTACTGTTAAGTAGTTACGAGCGTGGTAGAACGAGTTAAGTGGTAGCTCAAGCAACAGAGTGCTACTTAAGCGCGAATTTCGTGCTATGAAATCTGAATGTAAATGACAACGCAAGAATCCTTCAACAAAATCGACTCACAAACGAACCGTCAAACTACTTTGCAAGTAGTACCTGGTTTTTATTGCTCTGCCATGGTAAGGTAACTTAATGATGAGGTTGACGTCGACGACGACGACTTTAAAAACAGGCAGCTACCATTGCAAGTAAAGTGTTAATTTTGTGTTATAGAACAGGGCCCGGCAGCATTGGAAGTGAGAATGTATTAGTGAAAAAGCGGCCATCACACCAATCAAATAATGTTATTTTTTTTTGCTCCCTCGCTCACCAACAAGTACCGAAGCAGCAGCGTATGTTATGAGAGTCAAAGCAAAGAGCGTAATGATCTGTAATTCTCGGACAATTGTCCCATTAGGTGCCCATGCCTATTATAGAACATATTTCACTCAATGCATGCTGTTTTACGCCTGAAATTATGCTAGCATTTATTGCCAGGCTGTTTGCTTGTTTGAGGATTTGTGAGGCACTTCATTAAGCGCTCATTTTCCATGTAGTCTAGGATTTTGTGAGTTTTTTGAGAATTGCGTAAGTAACCTAGGAGTAGGTACGTACTACATCTAAATGTCTGTAATATAAATTAGGCATAGAATGAATTGTGATGGAAATTAGAGTTAAGGCTTTATAATTTTTGTAGCATTTTATGGAAGTAAAGTGGAATATTAATGTAGGCGAAGTGCTGCTTCAAAACTTTACTCACGCCCAGCTGACGAACAATTTGTAAAGTACTGCTCCTACTGCAATTAAATACGACAAACTAGTGATGTAGCTTCGATTTCGATTTTGATTTCGAAACGTCTAAATTTCCGTTTGATTTTGACTACCTCTTAAGATTTCGGTTCAGCTTCTTATTCACTTCCATATTTTTGGTAAAACTTTTTTGTATATAGTCATTTTGAAATTATTTTCAAAGTACCAAAACTTTTTGTACACATAATTTTACTTAAACAACCTTATTCGAAAATTTTTGAACTGAATTTTTTCTTAATTTGACCACTTTTCAATATTGGCTGTTTGAAAATACAAGCTTAATTGGAAACGACCTTTTTTGCTAGCAATACAAAAATGTGATTTCGAAACTACAGCTTTCGAACAATCTTTCGAATTCTGCTGTGCAAGCTTTTTCGAAAATTTTGTTTTTCTATATTAAATCTTCTTTTATTCAAAATACATTTTTAACAGGAAATCCTGTAAGTTCCGAAATTAGTTCGAACAATTTTCGAAACTAAAAAAAAGCTACTAATGACGGCGATATACCAACAGGTTATCATAACCTCTAACGAGATTTTTGACGAGCTTCTCTTCCAACTTGTAGTGTGCTGCTTTGATTTTTTTCCTACAAGTTGCCGGGACCTTCAATTTTTTGCCGACTTCGAACTGCACTTGCAAAGCAAATGAGTTTTTGCTAAGAAGATTCTCACAGCAGAAATACACCCGGAGATTTGGCCAAACTACTGCCGAAGGGCGACCCCTCTTTTTCTAAATAAGTTCTGATGTTGGTTTTTGAAGGGCATTGATATCACACGACTCGGTGTAGTAGGCCGAGCACTTAACCGCCAAATAACTTCGAAACTAAACTTTATCTTAATTTGACCGCTTTTGAATTATGGATCATTGAAAATGCAAGCTCAACTTAAAAAAAAATCTTTTTTGCTGGTAATGAAAAAAGAAGTTTCGTTTTTTTTTTGTTTTGATCAAAACGAAGAAGCAAAAAATTCTTTTCGAAAGAGTTTTGACTGATTTTCGAAATTAAAATGTGTCTTTGTCGGTAGGTACTTTTTTAAACGATGGGCCATTTTAAAGATGATACCTTTTTAAACGATGGTTTATTAAAAATACCAAATCTTTTTCTTAGTTTAAAAAAGTTATTAAAAAAAAGGTTCAAATAATTTGAAGATTTTTCTTATGTCGACGATTTTTAAATTATTGCTCAACGGAAATACTAGCTGAACTGGAAAATCTGTTTTGTTTTGCAAACAATTCGAATCATTTTCGAAATTACAATATTTTTTAATAAGTACTTTTCCAAATAATGGCATACTCAATACAAACGGGTTCCAAACTATTTCGGAAAATTTTTCGAAATTAAAGTGTTTCTAAATTATTTCTGCTAATTTTTAAATAATAATCCATTCGAAATACAATCTTAATTGTAAATCGTTTGTGTTCTGTTGATTATGAATAAAAAAACCGCCACAAAGCTATTTCGAAAAATTTTCGAACCGAAAATTGTTTCATTTAAATTGACTTCGTAGCCTGATCGAATACTATACAGGGTACATATCGCCGGTTCCAAAGTATACAGAAGTATTTTAAAATTTAAATTGTTTTTGAAACGGCAAAATTTCATTTTTACAATGGGGTTCTATGAAAAAATAAAAGTTTGAAATGCTGTTTTCCCAAAAATTTTAAAAAGTAAATACATCTGTGGAACCGGCGATATCTTTACAATTTGCCTCTTACGCACTTAATGGCTAATTGAAATAGCTGGAAAATTATTGTGGGCTTGTTCATACTAAATAAAAACGGGTTCGAAACTATTTCCCAAATTTTTCGAAATTAAAGTGTTTCTTAGTTCTTGCTTTTTTAAATGATGATCTATTGAAAAGGGCACCTAGATGTTATTGAAAATAAAACAGCCTCAAAAATATTTCGAATTATTTACGAAAATATTTCGAACAATTTTCGAAAATATTTCGAAATCAAATTTTTTCTCAACTGCTACTTTTTAAATAACAATGTATTTTAAATAAAATCTTAATTATAAATCGTTGGTTTTTGGTTGATTATGAATAAAAAAACCGCCTCAAAACTATTTCGAAAAATTTTCGAACTGAAAATTGTTTAATTTATACAGCCTAATCGGATACTATACAGGGTACATGTCTTCACAAATTGCCTCTTACGCACTGCTCTTTGCGCTTCGCTTCAGTACAATGAAATTTCTAGCTTAGCTTACGCTTCACAAATTTTTGTTCGAAAAGAAATGTAAAATTTTTGTTTTCAATGATAAAAATGTATAACTAATTGCTATGAGTACGATTCTTTTTAAGTTGCATAATTATGTTAATAACTTTCATAATTTGTTCATAATAAATACTTGCTGTGAATTTTTTTCTTTTTGATAATTTTTAAGTTTATTAATACGCCAGCTGCTATTCAAAAAAAGTTTTGTGAAAATTAATTATTTGAAATGTAGTTGCTGTTGTCCTGCTACTCATGCAGTATGTATATTCATTTGGCTGCATGTTCTATGTGCTTTAAAGTAATTAAAGTGCCATTACCATGCATATTTAGTTGAGCACTAATTGATTACAAGGAACATGTCTAAAAGCTTTAAACTTTTAATATGTTTTTTCGAGTTGTTTAGGTCGCCTCTGAATTGTGCAATGGCATGAGTTTCAGTACTTGCGTCTTTGTTCTTGTATCGTAAATACTTTGAGTAGCCCAAAACAATAGGTTCTATGCACCTATATGTGGGATATAGTGAGTCATATAGCTAGATTTTGATGTATTTGACCTTTTTGAGCAGAAAGTATAACAAGCATCTAGCAACAAAATCTTTAGAGTTTTCGGGGATATTACACTAACAAAACGTTTTTTTTTGTTTCTACGTAGTCCCCATGGGATCTCCGCCACGTGCATCTTTCGCTCTATCCAATATGCCTCCTCCTAGCTCCATAGACTAATACATTTTGTTCCTCTAAGCCAATAAATCCACCCACCGGTGAGAGAAAAATTAAATGAAGTGTCTGCAGTGTATTAGTATTGAAATCCTTCTTCTTACTCTAAACCTACCCCCCATGCTTTGACTTCACCCATGGGATAAAAGCTTCTTTACTTTTGAATGCGGAATATTTGCTGAATAAAATTGCGTTTAAGCCTTTTACTTACTTTCCTCTCTCTGAAAGATGAGTAAATATGATTAGTTTTAAATTTACATTTTCAGGCTTCATTTCATGTTGCATGTCACGGGGTGTGATGTCCTCGTCGACCGGGTGATAAATATTACATGGAGCATGTTTAAAAGAGGTGGTGTGTAGTGTATGTGACAAATGGTTGTATGTCACGTTTTGTCACGTCGCCCGATAAAATCGAAACCTAATTATAGACAATCTCAAACCAGAACATTACTTAGATACAAGAACACTTACTTATAAATAAGACGAAGTGCATACCCAGTAGAAAAAGGTAGTAAATGAGTTGGTAATAAGGAAAGTGACATTAGGTTTAGTGTTGTGTTTATCGATGAATTTACAAAGCTCATGTCAGGACCATTGGCTTACCCAGTCATATTAACCAACAAAGGCTAAATTCTTTAATCAAGTTTGGTGTATTTTTGGACTGGTGGCATTTTGGAAACCTAGAATTTTTGCAGACTACTTTGTTGTTCCAATGCAGGAGCATACCATATCAAAGCTATCAGTTTCCATACAAGTGGAATAGATCTGAGAAAGAAGAACTGAGAAAGGATTATTTTGTCAACAAAAAAAATTTTGCTTAAGTCTAAGCTTCAGGTGGGGTCTGGGTGATTTTAAGTAGGTATCGTAAAGTGGGAGACTAGGAGAATTCATTTTTTTTTGGGTTGACAATAATATACAAAGTTCTTTACATAAATACTTTTTTTTAATTCAAAGGGGCTCTATTCCCAAAACCAAACCATTTTAAAAAATTTAAATTTTTATAAAAGCTAAGTCTCGTTTTTTTCTAATCCATTTGTTCCATCCAAGTTATAGCACATTGTCAGCCTCTTCCATCTCCAAGCTACAAGCTAGACTTCTTGCTGATACTGCGGCGGGTTCTTGGTTCAAGAAAATTAGTTCAAAGTCCCAACCACAGTCGTGAAATAATATAAAAAATATAAACATATCGTCGCTCGCTTGCCAGAAGCATGACTGTGCAACATTTAAAATTTTGGGAAATTGTATTTGAAACTTTATTGCTCACGCAAAATTTGAAATTTTAGTTTTTGACATAAATGTATTTTTGCAATTATTCATTATACGCTTTCCCCTCATATAGGTTTTAGGTTCATATTCCTTCAACTCCTCTTTTAAAATTTCCAAAGTAAATCTTTTGAAATTTTCGTTGTGCCAGAACTATGAATGCGTAGCACATTCATGTTTTTGGCGCAACGAAAATGTTTAAAAATTGAATCTCTATATTATCTATGTGTAGCAAAATTGTTACATTACGTCAGTGCAATACATTCTTGTTTCTGGCTCAACGAAAATTTTTAAAAATTTAGAAATTCAATTTTTAAACATTTTTGTTCCGCCAAAAACATGAATGTGTTTCGTTTTTCTGGCATAATTTTCAGAGATTGAACTACACATTCATGAAAACAGGATTGCAAATTTCCGGGGATTCCTTGTAGTTTGGAAATCCAGGATTTTCTAGAAATGAACCCGGAAAGGTTTCGAGATAAGAATTAACTAATCCCGACAAAAGAACTTTTTTGGTTCACATTTGGGTCGATATCGCTACAACCCTTCGAGGTAAATTTTTTGAAATTTACTTCTCCAAACTATGCGCGAATATTCCACGGAACATATCCAATTTTTTATGGAGATGAAACAAAAAAGACCTTCGCAAAGGCATCGAAAATCTTCAAAATTCGTTAGAGATGGCAACAACATTGATTCGTGAATACCTTCGCGGAGCGTTTTTGCTGTCAACAACAACAACGACAACAACAACAGCAACAACAACAACAACGTTAACTACTTTTTTATACATTCTTATTCGCGAATGCAAGTGATTTGTAATTTTCTATATTCACTTTCGTGAACGCGAATTGGAATTTTTTTAAATCTTCACTTCGCGAATGTGTACGTATGAGAATGAATGTTTCCGGAACCTGGTTTAAAACTAGTTGGTTTGACTGTAGGGCTTATAGTAAGTAAGTCTTCACACATATTTACTTTCCTGTTAAATAATTACATTATATCCATTTATCAACAATTGTGTGGATGTGCTCGTGCAGCAATTTCATTTATGGAAATCTATGAATGTCGTTATTTTATTGAAAATGTGTCACAAAGTAACAACAAATTATGCCTGCCATCAACAGAGTCCCCGGACCAATTAAGTTTATTGCGTTGACAATGCTTTTCGAAGCAAACTAAACGCTATGAATATCATAGTGGAGAGCATGTACGAAATATGGACGACTACATTGGAGTGCTTGAAACGCGTTCGCAACGAAACTTGCGCCAAAGCGTCAATGAGGATTGTTAGCAGAAGCATGACTATGCGGGCATACCTATACATGACTGTGTTATAGAAGTGCGGCAAGCGGTTGTAGGAAGAGCACCTGTGAGTTTATGTTTGAATATCCTAGCACACTTGTGGTACAGACAAAAGCTTTTGCGCCGACAGAGGTGGGTCATCGTCAATTGAAACTAGCAACTAACTAGTAATTACCGTAAATTGTGTCTTTGATGTTAGTTGTTGGTTTCTTGGGGTTTGCCGGGTACAAACCAAAAACGGCCTGAACATGATACATGGAAAATCAGGCAACGAAGCGTAGTTAAATTATGCCTAATTGCGAAATGTATGCTTGATTCGAACGAGTAGCTATACAAGGTGTTGCAAAAATGGACTAACTACTGATTTTTATTTTATGGGTTTAAGCTTAGAGGGTGGAATAGTGGAATTACTTTCTACTCCAAGTCATACTCCACTTATTTTTTGTATCTTGATCTAGGCTTTTCCCTTCTTCTGCTGCCGAATTCGGATGACGAGAGGAAAACCTTCCATACCAGAGACTCTTACTATTAACATGACATAATATGGGAGTCTATTTTTTATAATTTTTATAATTTTTTTTTTATTTCAAGTTTTTTTATTTAATTAAATTTCATTTTATTTTTTTTTGTATCATTTAATTTTATTTATTTTTATTTTATTTTATTTTATTTTATTTTATTTTATTTTATTTTATTTTATTTTATTTTATTTTATTTTATTTTATTTTATTTTATTTTATTTTATTTTATTT
>CAXKVI010000004.1:116700367-116705367 GCA_964058755.1 Campiglossa producta
AATTCGGAATATAGAGTATGCTGAACATATTAATATGCCATGTGGAAAATTCAGGTGATAGATTGGGTTAATTGGGAATATTAGAACCTATTTAAAGGGTCTCAAATTTAAATAACACACACTTCATAGCCACTTTTTCTTTTGCTGACGTCAGTAATTGAATAACTATCAGAGATCATAAGCTTTGTTCCAAACAGTCAATTTAAGTCAGAAACATATTCTTTAAAATTAAAATAGTCAGTTGTGGCCGGGAACCGTAGTCAGGGAAATGTATTTAGGAACAGTCAGAATAGTCAAATTTATTTCAGAACACTTTTTTTTTTACACACTCAACTGTACTTCATGAAGGTTAAATGTACCGTAGAATATGGAATTGTACTTTAGATAATTTAAAAAATCGAGTTCCTATTGGGCAGCTTAGCTTTTTTCACTTATTTATTCACTCTATCCCTTAACATAATCAAAATAAATGAATAGTTTGCCAAAGCAACTCATTCGACCGCAATAAAGTCAATATTCAGACAAACATTAATTTGCACAAGTGGATAGGGCCAACGCCATTATAATACATCAGCAGGCGAATTCCAGAAATCTCCATCCATCTCCATCTCGTAAATGCTAAAATATGCTAAAATGCTTAAGCAAATGAACTCTCAGAATTTTAGGAGATGACGATTATTTCCGATTCTGATCCACAAGCCGCCTAGCTATGATAATAGTGCGTTATCTGCACTATAGATGGCGCGCAGGCATCACTGCAAGATGTCAATTTAGTTGTGATCCTTTATAACTCAGAAAAAGCCAGAAGTAAACCGAAACGCCCGAAGTTACTAGCTACTAATCCCTTACTTTTCAGCGTTACTCTACTTTTTTAATTACAAAATAAATTCCATTTTCGGTAAAAAGATTTGTGTTTGTTTATTAAAGTCGGTTAAGAACAGATTTTAAATTGTTATATACACCTTAATTTAATTATTTATTGAGTTTGTCTCTATAAAATTGTTATACGGAAACAAAAAAATGTTTTTTAGTTATAACTTTTAAATGATAAATAATATTACTTTTGTGACTCCGGATTATGATTTCTGGGACTGAAACTCGACTTTTGATTCTTCTCCCGACTTTTTGCAACGTGTTTTTTGCAGTTTTAGTAAGATAGAAAAAAATACAATTTCCAAAATTATGGGCAACTACATAATTAAATATCAATTTTTCTTATAAATTACACATATTTACTGTTTTTGAGCAACAACTTTTTTTCGTCGCCAAAATTTGCCAGCTTTTGGAGAAAATTGGAGATTTTACGAGATAGCTAAAATTGCAGAATCGCAAATTTAGCTTAGTAGCTGTCAAAAACAGCTGAGCTACGTTATCTGATTCATTTAGCGTTCATCGCTTAAATATGCCAGAAAATGAAACAAATATGGAGTTTTATAGAGATTTTCTTTCACTGGAATCGCAAAAGTCGCTAAAATTTGGCAAAATGAATTTAGAGATTTTAGGAGATGCAAATTAAGCATTAGCGAAAACTGGAATTCATGTACAGCAAGAGCTATTGTAATGATGAGCTTTGGCTCATCGACATCGATTGACGTAGGACAACAACTACATTATATGAACAGAAAACATGAAAACCTAGAGTATCTATTTCAATAGATAGGCCAGTAAGTTAGTCTGTAATAGTCAAACCTACAAATACATATAATCGGGCCTGTATATTAGATCATTAACAAAAATATAAATAAAATAAAAAATTATAAATTAAAATAAATAAAAAGATAGATATAGAACCCCGATCTCAGCTCCACCTAGCGGATTTTTTTTAAGGAAAATGTTTATTTTCATGGTGGTAATACATGCTCCGCATTTTAGCTAAATCAGACCATAAATGCGATTTTTGAAAATATAGCGACCCACGCGCCACCTATTGGAATTTTCCCCATAATATTGCATTGTCATCGCGACCTGGACTATGGTGAAAATTTCAAGACCCTAGCTCAATAGGAAGTTGGCTTAAAATAGAATCGCGCACAAGAACGACGAAAGCGACCTAATAAAAACATTTTAAAAATGAAATATGTAACTTAAAATAAAACAAAGAAATAAAATATGAAATGCAGTTAAAAAATAAAAATTAAAATTAATGTAAAAAAAAAAATTTAATCAAATAAATATTTTAATATAGGCAAGTTAGAAGTCGCAGCAATATCAAAATATTTTTTGAAACGCCCTTATGTAGTTTATCCAAGTATCATGTCCTATTATGTGCGTTGGGTGTGCTCTGATTTGGCTGTTGTTGTGTTTTCCGTCAAAGTTCAAATAAGCTCACGTTGAATTCTCTTTTATATTTGATGGGTTACTCGTCTCTATTCACGTTTGTGGTGTTTTTGCTTCCGTTTAGCTGACAGAGTGGAAAGAATTTTCAGGCCTTTGCAACACTTTCATCACAAACGCTTTGTAGCGAAAAAGCAAATTATATGTATGTATGTAGTTAGTACAGTGGGTGAATGAAATTGCAAGTTTACCCAAGATAAGTAGTAAATATTTGTGGCTTTACTTGAAAAAGAAATTATTTTTTGGTTCAACAATTGAACAATGCCACCTATCATGAGCATCACAGTATTTTAGGAAACTCGAAAACATCACTTGTATCTACATCGTTACCAACAGAGAGGCAGCTGTCGAAAAAACCTAGCGTAACATAACCTCGGAATGAGTTCTGTACTCATACCGAGGTAGTCATGAATCCATTCATCCTCAGTTAAGTTTTATGAAACGATTAAGACCATGAAATGCGTTTCACTTCTCCCTATAATCTAGTCCACTTCGTGTTCTCTTCCAAAACACTGAATCACACTTGTACACATACTCTAAGCCATTCAATATGAAATCACATCCGTTATGAGCTCTTCCGTTTTTGTGTCTGTGGTTGACAGGAAGTAATCAATAGTTGTGACCACGCTGGACAATGGTTAGCATCCGCAACAATCAGCACACAGCTCCAACCAATACCAACATTGAGCTCGTCTCTATAAACTATCAGTGGAACAATTGCAAAATTGTGTAAACCAAAGTGTGAGTGGCCAGGAACGTTGGTTCGAGCGGACAGCAAATGAGACTGACTTTTACAAAATGCTAAAACTGGCATGTGAGAAGTTTTACGTTCGATTATGTGCTTAAAATTTGTAGGAGGCAGCGCTCAATAAAGAAGTCGTTTGAAAACGGAACCAACTTGAAACCGTTGCGGGTTAAAGGACAAAAATTGCAGTTGCTTTAGTAGTCGTCGTGCTATTGTGTCCCGCATGCTGACCGCTCAGTTTGGTGTGACATACAATTTGTCAATTTTGTGGTCACTAAGGGCTATAGACAGAATTGCCTAGATTAGATATTGACTTTTGTAACATAACGGAAGACAGAAAAGTTACTGTGTGGGTGCGTGCATAATGAGTGATTGGGGGCAACCAGGCAGAGAGAGAAAGAAAGGATGTGAGCGTGACACAAAATGAAGTGTTAGTAAGTTATTGTGCCTGCTGGATGCTTTGTGGTTGGAGGAAGTAGAGTTGGATAGTATATCAATTTGGTAGCGCACATACTTCATTTTTCTTTTTCCAAAAAAAAAAAAATAAATAAAGAAAGAAAAGTAATCCGAAAGTATAATTACAATCACTGCAGGCTGATTTAGTTGCGATCAGGAGCGTAGGCAAGTTTCGAAGTAAGGGAAAGGAAGCTTAAATAACAAAAAAAAAAAAAATAATAATTAAAAAAAAATAAAAAAAAAAAAATATTAAAATAAAGTAAAATTGAATCAAATATAAAAAAATGGTATGAAAAAGTAAATCAAATTAAAATAAATTAAACTAAAATAATAAAATTAAATACAATAAAAAATAGTTAAAAAATATTTTAAAATAAAATAAAATGAAGGAAACTCAAAAAATAAAAAAAAAATTAAATAAAAGAAAAACAAATAAAATGAAATCAAATAGTACGAATCGAAATGAAATGAAATAAAATAAATACAAATTTACCGATTGTTCCCTATAGAATTTTAAGCACGTCATACAATTTCTAGGGTTCGAAAAAAATTTTCACCGCTCAGTTTGGGCCCTTGTGTTCTCCTCCTACCTTCAATTTCTCTGCTGCCAATGTCACTTGTGAAAATGATGGAATATGTGCGTCTGTCTAACGTAAAGCGCAACATGAATGTGAGAACAATACATCAATTTGCGTTGTTCTTAGAAATATTTTTGCTAGAAAATGTTCATTGGTTTTTCGCTTAAATCTCTGAGTCGCACCTGTGCTCAATGCCTGTGATTAATGCGTCGCTTTGTACCGGAGGCGGCGACTGAACTTTCTTGAATTTTAATTAACTCACTCGTTTGCCAACATGCCGTTCACCTAGCAACCATTCTGGGGAGGGTAGGGAAAGTGTGCTGTTGGAATTTATGAGAATGTTATGAGCTTTTGTACATGGAAAATACAACTTTTATATATTATTTTTAAGAGATTTTCTCTAACGAACAGTGGTTCAGTTAAAGGCGGCAGTTCATTGAGGCTGTTTCATTGGATAAGAAAAATGTTGGTCTATGGATTTTTCTGGAGGGAGAGACGGAACTGCAGTGAGCACTTAGTCTGGGTGAATTCGATGACTATAAAATAAAAAAATTACACAAAATCAACTGAAATAAAATAAAATAAAATAAAAAAATAAAATAAAAAAATATAAAATAAAGTAAAATAAAATAAAATAAAATAAAATAAAATAAAATAAAATAAAATAAAATAAAATTAAAATAAAATAAAATAAAATAAAATAAAATAAAATAAAATAAAATAAAATAAAATAAAATAAAATAAAATAAAATAAAATAAAATAAAATAAAATAAAATAAAATAAAATAAAATAAAATAAAATAAAATAAAATAAAATAAAATAAAATAAAATAAAATAAAATAAAATAAAATAAAATAAAATAAAATAAAATAAAATAAAATAAAAT
>CAXKVI010000004.1:116707867-116712867 GCA_964058755.1 Campiglossa producta
ACTTGTAAGCAAACCCCATGCCACACAACTAAAGTGAGTAGACCTTCGACAACAGCATTTCCTCTACGCAAACCTCCAGCTCCAAGCTGAACTATTATTGCATATCGCTATTCGTACGTTTCTCGAAAATATGTAGTGCTAATGGAAACCATTAGTTTGGCGACGTGTCTGTTGCTTTCCTCTGGCTTGGGGGATGTCTGCATGCAGCATTGGAGCTTGAATAAATGGGCTATGATGATATTTATGTTGGTATGTTCATATATCAAGTGCGTGTATTAATCTATTGTCGCTCGAATTTGATAAAATTTATGTGGTATGTACGAACAAAAATACAGACCTAGATGATTCTGCTACGAGGGCTGGCTGGCATGTTTACGAGAGTGTTTGAATTTGAATTGCCATGAAACTAGAACAACTTTAACAAAAAGTGAACGGTTTCTTTTGTACATGTATACTACACCTTTTCCAACTGTATTTGAGAAAAGGTCAAATGTATTTGTGAAACGGGCAAATGTATTTGATATATTTGAGAACAGGGAAATGTATTTGAGAAAAGGGAAGATGTATTTTAGAAATGGGAAAATGTATTTGTCAAAAATTAACTGATTCTCATGATTTTTGCTTTGAAATGTTCGCTTTTACTTTTACTTGAAAAGAAATTCATAAAAAATAGCATATAGTTAAAAAAGACAATTTTTTTTTAGTATTTAGTAAAAATTTATGACTTTTTTCAAAAATTAATATCTCGGAAACTGTAATTTTTTGTTTGTTTAAACTTTTTCTATATTGAGTGAACAGTTTATATTTCAACTTGGCTAAATATCAACTGGCCAAAATTCGTTGTTTTCGAGGTACGCATTTTTGAGTATTAAACTTTTTTCCATATACTTTGCATCAATATATGGAGGGGAAAATGTTAAATATTCAAAAATTCATATCTCGAAAACAACGAATTTTGGCTAATAGGCATTTAGCCAAGTTGAAATATAAACTGTTCACTCAATATAGAAAAAATTTCAAAACAAAAAAAAATAACCTTTTTTGAGATATTAATTTTTGAAAAAAGTCGTAAATTTTTACTGAATACCGAAAAAAAAAATAAATTTTTAAACTATATAATATTTTTTATAAATTTATATAAAAGTAATAGTAATAACGAACATTTAAAAAAAATTAGGAGAATCGGTTAATTTTTGACCAAGTCATTGCAAATTGAAAAAATGGGCGAAAAAAATGTTCTTTGCATTTTAACGATTTCAACGGCCGATAAATCCGAAAAAAATTTTTTTTTAGAAAAAAAAAGACACGTGTTTCTTTATTTTGCCAAAGAACAACATATTAAAATTTCATCGAAATCAAAAATCATGTCCCGCGCGGACCGGTTGTCTTGAAATGGAATGAGCCTATAATGATTTTTTGATAAATGTTTTTAAGTGGCGTGGCACCACCCACTTTTCAGGGAGGCATAACTGAAAATTTTACGGGTCATAACTTTCAGACTGATTACGGTAGAACGATGAAATTTGGTACAAGGTATACTAGTATAATAGGGAGTATACCTGATGTTATTGGACGAAATCGCTTCCCAACCACGCCCACTTCCGAAATGGAAAATTTCAAAAATCATATGAAATCTACCGCTGGGTATTTATTGTTCGGTTTACTCGAACTTAGACTTTCTTACTTGTTTTATTTTAATTTAATTTTTTTATACCTATATTTATTTCATTTTTTACTTTTTAATTATATTAATTGCATTTATTTTTATTTAATTCAATTTAATAAGATATTGTATTTTCCACAAAACTTTCAAGTCTACCCTCGTATGTTTGCACAAATGAAGACATGCATGGATGAAGGGGGTATGTCGCATTTTGAGTGAAACGAGAAAATCGGCTTTAAAGTTTTGCTTAAACATTTGAGATTTTTTCGAATCTTTATGGAAAACTGACAAAAAAATTATGCAAAGCCATAAAAGACGTTGCATAATATGCAATAAAAAGCATAAGTTTATATTTAGTGTTTTATATGAAAAAATCGGAACGTACCCCCTTCTTCCACAATTCATATTGAAAAGTTGTGTACATACCCCCTTCATCCATGAATTATCTTCTACAATTTTCACGATAGGACGATTCTGATAAGACAGAAATATAGATCTGCATAAACACTATTCACCAATGCCAAAAACAGAAATTGAGTGAGAATGCGACATACTCCCTTCATCCATGCATGTCTTCAAATATGTATGCTCCCTATACCATTGTTGGCTATATTCAATTGTACTTTTGAGCTCAATAAGCACTATTCACTCATCTGCAATTTCTGACTTTTGGGTGTATAACTATGACTATTTCGAAGTAAGTTTGTATGTTCAGGCCTCCAAGGTATGCTTTGCAACACAGCATGCTTCTTCATCTGTTTCTTCCATTGTGAGAGTATAACCTTTTATAGTTAGCATAACTGGCTATTTCCTTCTAATAGCTGTCTGATGTGTTTGTGGCATTTTACTGTTTGTTACTTTTACGCAACTTCAGTCACTTTTGATTGTTGTTTATGCGTTATAGCTCAAATTAGTCACATATAAATAGGGTTGCCAACTTGGTATTATTTACAGTTGATTTAATTGTACGCAAAAATAGAAAAATTAGCTTAGAATGACATTTTATAACATTAAACGAGCTTAACTTGTATATTTGTATATTTGTATATCCGGTACAATCTCGATGACCGATTTGGATAAAATTTGGCATAAAGATAGTATGATTGACTATCTACTTCGGGGTTGACACTTGAGGCGGTTTACAGGGTTGCCACCTATCTAAATTTTTTTTTTTTAGTTATGCAGCAAGATATGCCAATATGGCTATCAAATAAAAGCGACATGCAAACTAAATATTTTCAAATAGGGTTGCCGCCCAGGGTTACCATTTTACTGTATTGTATTTGTATATTTTATGGTCATTTTGGGATCATATTTGGAGTAGGTATTCAAGGATCATATTGGGATCATTTAGGAGTCACTTTGGGATAATTTTGGGGCTATTTTTGGGTTAAATTTGGATAATTTTGATACAATTGGAGGTCATTTTCGGATAATTTTGGGGTCATTTTGTGATCATTTTTGGATCATTTTGGGATAAATTTAGGGTAATTTTGGGGTCATTTTGGGATCTTTTGGGATCATTTTTGGGTTATTTTGGGTTCATTTGGGTCGTTTTGGGATTATTTTAGGATTATTTTGGGATTATTTTAGGGTCATTTTGAGATCATTTTGGGATAATTTTGGGGTCATTTTCGGATAATTTTGGGTACATTTAAGGGTCTTTTTGGAAAATGTAGGAATATGTTATAATATAGGCATGGTTCGATCCTCTCTGAAGCACATCTGTATCTTAAATCATACACTTAAATTCTCGAAACAACTGGCAACAATGGCTGCCCATTAACTCAACCAACTTCACTCCCTCCTCAGCGTTGTTAGCTGTAGCTTATGGCAAGAGCTGGTAAGTCTTTTATAAGAAACTAAAAATTCATGTTGTAGCAGATGGAGTAACATCAAAATGTGGCACCCATAAGAGAGAGTTTAATGATTCGACAATCGAGGGTGATGTGACCCGCTTCTATCTGCAACAGACCAACACGCTACGAAAACATGCAATATTTTATTCTGTTGTTCTTTCTTGTATACTCTTTAGCAGCATTTGCCTTAACAATGGATTTCTATGCTTTCGAGTTGTACAATTATTGTTCTCTTTGTTTTTTTTTAGTCTCTAGTTTCATTGTTTACTAGAACGTATGTTTAGTTCCTGTTACAGTTGGTATCTTAAAATGAGCCACAAGAACGGAAAGCTGACACAGATTGTACTCGGAAGGGGGCTCTGGAGGTAATCAGTGTAATGTAGAGTAAAGCAACAACAACAGTAAGTATTTAACAGTTATTCCACAAAATATTCTGTCGTTTTCAGAAATACCTATGTGTAGTGTTCAGGCCTCCAAAATAAGATTTAACCCCACAATTATGAGTGATAGACATTTTTCAATTTTTTACAGAGAGACGTTTAATTTTAAGGGATAAAACGGTAAATAAAGTTCAATTTGTTCTCACTAAAAGAAACTTTTCTATTTCCTGGATAATTTTTTTTAAAAGCGTTCAAGCAGTTCCCGCGATATACGAAAAAATAAATAAATTACGGTTAGGTGGCAACTCTAAGTTGCAACCCTGCTTAAAATTATCTTATTTGGAATAAGGTCGAAAATACCTTTCATTTTATACCCATATTGGCATAACTAGCTCTATATTAAAAAAAAATTGGGATAGGTGGCAACCCTGTAAGCCGCCATTAGTGGCAACACTCATGAACTTTGCTCGGCCCAACTATTACAGTTTGGGCAATGTTAGCTACATCCTAGAATATTACCTCCTATTTGATTTGCACAGATAAACATCGTAGTGAAAATCGCCTACGTCTGAAAGTCGGCTACAATTTCTATTTCCGCTGCATAATTTCCGTTGCATCATCAGCCATTTTCTCAAATTTTACTCTTCAAAAGGCGTTGATCAAGATTCATCTATTTTTTTTTACAGATACAAGAGTGCTACAGAGAGTTGGATATAGAAAAGACTTACAAAAATACCTTTTTTAAAAATAGAAGTGCCATTTTTTTCGAGAAATAAAGAATCAAATAATATCAAAGTTGTTCTCACAGAGAAACCTTCCTATTTCTTTATAGAACTGTTTCACAGGGAGACCTTAATTTCCAGAAATATAAGATTAAAAAAAAAGGTGCCGGCCAAAATGTAATCCAGTACACCAAAATTTGGCCAAAATTACCTTTTTTAATCTTATCTTTCTTGAAATAAAGGTCACCCTTTTAAACAGTTCTATAAGGGAAAAAGTGAGTTTTCTCTTTGGCATTAAGCGGGAAACAGAATCACTCCGCCAATACATCAGTTGCGTGACGTACGTCAGTTTTAGAACAAATTCTACTTTGACGTA
>CAXKVI010000004.1:116717867-116762867 GCA_964058755.1 Campiglossa producta
TGTCAGTCCAATATGAGACCCCGTTTTCGAGATATTGATTAAAATGTCAACCAGGAGGAGCCCTCGATGGTATTCATGCGGTATGAGTATTAAATGAAAGTTGGTGACAAGTGATTTAAGATGTTTTAGTATTTTTCCCATATAAGACCAAGATTTCTAAATATTGATCAACACGTGGACCATGAGTGGAGCTAAAAGTTTTTGTAAAAAATGGGTCTAGTTTAATGGTGTTGATGCGAGTTTTAAATAGGAGTCATTTTAAGTCATTTTGAGAGTGGGATATGGAAGACAATTAGAAAAACTATATGAAAAGAGCAAAGCATATGAAAAGGATAAAGGTGGAGTGGACGGGAGGAAGGTTGTGGAGCTGAAATGAAGAGGGCCAGTCACATTTTATAAATGAAAACAAGTTAATGTTTGGGCTGGACAACGTCTGCCGGGTGTGCTATTGTTGCCATAAAACTAGTTCTATAAGCTTTAGTCAAACTTGTCAGAACACTGTTCCTTAAAGCAAAGTAAACAAAACTAATAAAATCTACAAATTTACGGTTTTAACCTTTGTACTACATACACTAAGCCCCTGCTCTTCTTCTTTCATACACAAATTTAACTAATTTCCACACAAATTTTAGCGATTATCTTAGCCACTTTGTATTATTTCAATGTGGCACATAAATGTTGCAACATCAACAGAAAAAGCAGCAACAGCCATAGCAACAACATCATGTTGAATACTCACGGATGTATGTGTAAAGAGTGTTTGGTTTTTCTTTCATTTATTCGTTGCTTTTGTTTTTTTTTTTTGCACAACACGCAACACGAAGGACATCATGTGCAGCTTGCAACATATTATTGCTGAGTGTAAGCTTGTATGTATGGATTCGAGTTTATGTTTGTAAATATGTATAGCTGCATGAGCTTTGTTTGCTTTTTGTTTATGTTATAATAGCTGTAAGCATGTTAGCCGGCTTACATAGGAGTCGAGGGAATGGCGAAAAAAAGGTTTAAATGCCTGTTTGTGAGACTTATCAGCTGCAACAACTTTCACTTGCAGCAGCAGCGTCAGCAGCAACATAATAAAACTCAACCACAGAAGATAGAATATAAAAGCAACAGTAACACTACATAGGCATTCAACATGCTTATGTAGGAGTCGTTGTAGTTGGTTATGTGCCCCAAATAGACGTCTCTTTATGCTTGCCACACAACATTTATGTGTCGTTTGTGGCAAGATACAAGTACATGTGCTTGTATATTTGTATAAAGTATAAATGCCTCGTTGTTGCAAGATTGCACAAACAATTGTAGGAGAGGTGTTTGCCTGTGTGCGTTGGTTGTTTGGTTAGAAAGTATGTCGCCTGTTGTTGGTTGGTTGGGTCCGCTCTCTCTCTCTCTCTGTGTCACATTGTAATGTAAATTAAAAATATAATCATCTCATAGTTTCTCATGACATTTGCCAGCGGGACGGTTATGCGCTTGTATTTACATAGCTATATTTGAATGTGGGTACAAAAGAAATAAAAACTCATGCTCAGAAATAGACTAACAAAAGTTAAAAATAAAGAAAATCTAAGTGTGAAGGGAAAATAAATTATATACCCATAAGTGCTTTTGTTTTCCTTCGATTTCTTAAAAGCGAGATGCCACGCCGACTTTTCAAGAACCATTGAGCTGCGAAGCGAAACCGTTTAGTTTTCTTAACCCGTTTAAAACCGCGGTTCTCCTTTAAAACCACACAGGATTAATTTTTAAATCCGAACCCCTTAGCAATTTAAAGCAGTTAATTATTTTATACCCAGCACTATTTATTTTTAATAAGCGTAACTTTAATCGTTTTGACCGTTAAATTTTTCATAAACGAACTGGTTGGTTTTTTTTTTAAATTTTTAGATGTCCTTTTAACCGTTTCAATATTGAAAACCAAAGCGCAACTTAACCGGTTCATTATGGAGAACCAAAGTCGAAACCAGTTTTTATAAAGTTCAGCTTGAGCAATCTCCAAAGCATCCGAGGCGCTTATATTCAAATTATTACCGCTACTGGGTATAACCACCTATACAATAACATCAAGTACTTAAGATATGGTTGTTGCATCTAACTATCTAACCACAAAACGATTTTTGTTTATGTGCTTTCCGTGCTGAATTCGTTTCCGAAACACTAACCGTAATAATCAGTTTCTCAAAATGGGTCGTAGTCCCCATGGGTGGGGTGACTGTTGTTGTTGGTAGCGCTCTGTGGTTTTACGGTATAACAACGCTGTCAGCATCATCACTCGTTCAGTGTTTGTGTTGTTGCTGTTGGACTGCTTATCTTAATGCGACCGGTACACATGCAAACTATAATTCACTCGGTAATTCACCCCTTCTGGGGTATAGGGGTTGTTGTGCTGTAGTTGTTGTTATAATTCCCTGCAGGAAAAGTATCTAGCGTAAAAGTAACTTTAAGTTGCTTACCAATCAACTAGTGCTGTATATTTACTGTAAATTTTCATATACTCAGACTAACTATTTTTGTTCGACGATGGCCGGAATCTGGTCAGTTATGGTTACCTCGGCATGAGATGTCAACCAACTACTAACTAACTACTTTTCTACCAAAAAATAGCCAAAAGATAAATTCATTTTTTTAAATAATTTTTATTTATTTACTTTAAATTTTATTTTATCTTCTCCATTCCTTTTTTAATTCCCCCATTTTACTCTATGTGTATCAAATTTATTCTTTAGAAACCAGCTATTATTTGTATTTACCCAATACCGAAAAAGCACCTGGAATTTACAAGCTAAAAGACGGAAGCAAACGAAAAATTAAACATATTTTCGGACTCCTCAGCATGACCTCTTATGACCGCTTAAAATGCACTATTTCCTACAATTGCCACAAAATAATTATTTATAAACTAGATGTTTTTTTGCAAATGACAATTTTTTACTGCAGGGTTACTACAAACACCAAAACCAATTCACTTGCATAGTACAATATTTACAAACCAACAAAAGCGGCATGCAAATATGAAATGGAAATGCCGGTTAAAAGTGCTCCACGTTTTTGCTGTCAGCTAACAGCTGATGATGCTGAAAAGGTGCATAGTGTGTCGGCAACAAAGCCAGCAAGCAAAGCTTTTCATCTGCTGAATGTATTTTTTGGGTGTGTTTTTCTTATAAAGTTGAACAGTGGGCTGAGAGAGGGAAAAATTGTGCGATGTTCGAAGAAAAATTTGATTTTATTGTATTTTATTTAGTTTTTTATTTTTTATTTTTATTTTCTTATTTTACTTTATTTTATTATATTTTAATTTTTTTTTCTTAATTTAATTAAATATAATTTTTTATTTTGCATTCTTATATTTAAATTTATTTTATTTCATTTCACTTTCATTTCATTTCATTTCATTTTATTTTATATTATTTTATTTTATTTTATTTTATTTTATTTTATTTTATTTTGTTTTATTTTATTTTATTTTATTTTATTTTATTTTATTTTATTTTATTTTATTTTATTTTATTTTATTTTATTTTATTTTATTTTATTTTATTTTATGTTATTTAATTTAATTTAATTTTATTTTATATTATTTTATTTTATTTTATTTTATTTTATTTTATTTTATTTTATTTTATTTTATTTTATTTTATTTTATTTTATTTTATTTTATTTTATTTTATTTTATTTTATTTTATTTTATTTTATTTTATTTTATTTTATTTTATTTAATTTTATTTTATTTTATTTTATTTTATTTTATTTTATTTTATTTATTTTATTTTATTTTATTTTGTTTTATTTTATTTTGTATTATTTTATTTTATTTTATTTTATTTTATTTTATTTTATTTTATTTTATTTTATTTTATTTTATTTTATTTTATTTTATTTTATTTTATTTTATTTTATTTTATTTTATTTTATTTTATTTAATTTAATTTATTTTATTTTATTTTATTTTGTTTTATTTTATTTTGTATTATTTTATTTTATTTTATTTTATTTTATTTTATTTTATTTTATTTTATTTTATTTTATTTTATTTTATTTTATTTTATTTTATTTTATTTTATTTTATTTTATTTTATTTTATTTTATTTTATTTTATTTTATTTTATTTTATTTTATTTTATTTTATTTTATTTTATTTTATTTTATTTTATTTTATTTTATTTTATTTAATTTTATTTTATTTTATTTTATTTTAAATTTTTTTATTTATTTAATTTGAATTTATTTCATTTCATTTTGTTTATTTTTTTTATTTGATTTGATTTTGTTTATTCTGTATTTTTTGCATACCTGTTAAGGATTGATTACTAATCGTAATGATTAGTAATCTGATTACTTTGTATTTGATAGTGAAATAATTGATTACATTACGATTATCTTGGTCCCAAGTAGATTACGTAATGATTACGATTATAAATAATCGAAAATAATAAAATAAAAAATAATTGATTCTTTTCAGCGATTCTTTTTGATTATTTTTGATTCTTTTCCATCCAAACAACTTTTATTTTTGATTCTTTTCAGAAAAGTAGAGTAATCATGATTATTTTTTGATTCTTTATAATCGTAATCATTACGTAATCCCAATATTTCAAACGCACAATAAATAATCATTACAATTCTTTTTAGAAAATAATCTAACCGATTACTAATCGTAATCATTATTTAACAGCTATGGTTTTTTGAATGTTATTTTATTTTATTTGCAAAATCAAACTTATGACGCACTGTGCAACTGTCGCACACCGCTGTAACTAACGTAGCTTTACATGTGGCAAAGATAATGTTCATATTTATTAATGCCTTTTTACAGTTCGCACACACTCAAAGTGCTAAACGAGCTTGCATCTTGTTGTCTGAATGTCGCTTATCAAAGCAATGTGGCATGGCACTCTCACACAATTTAAAGTTTAACTTTTTATCTTTGATGAAGATGATGTCGTTGGTGTTTTTGGTTTTTACAATTTACGAAGCCATTCCACCCTGAACTGTCATCAATTTAGCGTTTTAGTATAAAAGATTTCTTCATTCATTCAGTTTAGTAGTACATAGGTACTACTTGCAGTTGTAAAAAGCAATTGAGTGTGCGGTTGTTAGGTTGCAAGAGGTTTTTGCTGTTATTTTGGTGTTATTGCTGATGCTGTTGCATGGCAAATAAGCGCCAAGAGAAATTACAAAACAATGCTGATTTTTGAATTCGTCAGCGTTTTAAAAATCGTTACTCATAATGGTAATTGGCAATTTTCCGTTTTTGTATACCCAGTTGTGTAGGTATGAGCGTACCGAGGCTACCGAGCGTTGCATTTTGTTACCCATATATGACTTAAAATGTCTGATTTTACAAAAAAAATTCTGAAAATAATCTTGAAATGAACCTGAAAAGGCCACAAAATAATCTAGAAATGATCACAAAACAATCCCGACATGGTTCCGATAACAATCCTGAAATGGACACGAAATGATCTCAACATGTAACGAATACAATCCCGAAAGGATTCGGAGCAAGTCCCGATATGGTCCCGAAAACAATTCCAAAGTAACACTGAAAAATTCCGAGAACAATCAAGAAATTATACCGAAAATGCAGAAATGGAACGAAACCCATCACGAAGTGATCCTGACAAGTTCCGACAAAATGGAAATAATACCGAAAAAATGCAGAAATGATTCCAAAATGGTACTGAACAGGTCCCGAAATGATTCCGAAAACAATCGCATCGTAAAAAATACGAAAAACAATCTATGATTGATCCAAAAAAATTTTAATAATGGTTCTGAAAACAATCCTGAAAGGGTCAAGACTCCAAAAAAGAGCCGAAAAGCACCCCCAATATGATACTGAAACGATCCCGGAAAGGTCCGGAGTGGTCCCGCAACAATTGACCACGGGTCCGAAACCGATCCCAAAAAGGTCCCTAGATGTTCCCGAATAAAAATAACTAATTCCATACCCTGGAAAAATTAGATAGTTCTGAAAAATCCTAGAAAATTGTGTGGAGGGTTATCACAGTCCTCTGATATGTACGACTTATTTTTAACATCTACAAAAGGGTATAAATGCTCAACTTGAACCGAATTTCATAACTTGTTGTCATCACATGCACACGTGCAACAAACATAAAATGACGAAATGACAAAATTCGTTCAAAGCTGTAAAGCTATTATTCGTGCTTCGAGTATCATTTCAAGGGATTTAACGTTAATAAGAAATTACAAATAAATGGGAGAGGATGGAGCATGAATAAGAGTGGGAGAAGGCCATAAGGCAAGCAGCCGACCTAGTAATTAATAGTACATTTACACCGCACCAAATTTGGCGAATTCAAATGAGCCAGTTCGACACCGTTTACATTGGCAAATATGCATTTGGCTTCACCTTCCCTGCAAGAATCTTCTACCAGCACAAAAAGCCACTGAAAGAATAGGAATTACCGTGATGATTTAAACACCTGTCGAGTAATAATAAAAGAAGAGTCAAGAAGGCTTCTGTCTTTTCCTGGTATGGCTCTTGCTGGGCAATCCTTAATGTGGAACACCCGCGAGGTTGCTATTTGGAGGAACTGTGGATTTTATTTTTCGGCAAATGAGGTCAAATGTGATGGAATTCCAAATTTGAAAAATGAGATTTGTATGGAAAAAAAGGGCAAAAAAAGCAATTTTTCGCCAAATTTGCCAAATTTGGTGCGGTGTAAATGTACTATAAAACTATAATGCCTGACAATTACTTATGTATTTGCATTTCCAAGTGGCGTGTGTGTGTGGATGTGGATTAGTGTGTGTGTTTTATTAAAATGTTTTATATGTAAATTTATTGTTGATAAACTTTCATATATTCATTATCCATACAAACATACACAACTAAGTATTTACATACCTGCGTTAACTGCGATGATGCATAATATGATATTCTCGAGGGACAAATCGATTCTGGTTTTGAGTAGATTGTATCAGCGATTTGATCGCCACTCACGGGCAATAAAGCCGTCGCATAGGGGGAGGGCGTTGCTGGCGAACTGAGAAATCCTAGAAAAAAAAAGAAACGAAAAAAAAGCCATGAGTATTTTTTATGTCTTACCTTCACTTACATTCGCATATTTTGCATGTATTTATGCGCAGCTCTATCTGCATATTTATGATTTAATGCCACAATGGCAAGCGACCCAATTTCGTATGCGGTGTAAAATGAAATCAATATTTTAAAGTTATAAATTTATTGCTCAAGGAAATTTTTTAGTTTCCGCTATGTGTGGCTTTGTTGGACCAATTTTCACCATGCTGCTGCTAACGATAGTTGAAGGACACAGTGGTTTAGGACCTACGCTGAGTACGGAAAAGGTTTTCATTGCCTCAATACATTAGACTACTATTCTAAAAAAGTTTTTTTTTAAAATAATTTGTACGCTAAGGATTTCGGGCCTATTCTTTAGGGTGGACTGATTGTTTTTTGTTTGACATGTCGTATGTATGTACATTAGTGTGGTCCTTGTAATCAAATGTACAATCTTTTCCAGTCTCATCCCCTAGATAGGTTGCACCCCGGTCAACTATATCGCACATAAATTTTTCTCCCGTTTGGAGATGGTTTAGGTATGTCGAAGCGGTTCAAATTCAGATTTCCCAATGGAGACTCAAAAGTCTGAACCTTAACCCCCTTGTAACATGCCTTTGAGTCTTCCTAGAACAATCTGAACTCTGACCACCGTTCGACACGCCTTATTCGTTTCCAATTTGCGTGTGCTATCTTCGGCTATAGGTATTACTATCGAGTTAGGGGTTGAGCCTTTGAAATTATGATGATAACTAGCTTATCCGGAAAACTTCGTTCTGCCCAAAATAGATTTTTTATTTCGTTCATTTCAAAAATTCACGATTACACCAGTATTTTTTTTAAATAAAAAAATTAGGTTTGTTTCGGAGGAGCCACGCCCCCTTTTGCGATAATTCCAACTTTTTAGTGAGAGTGGAATCGATATCGTATACATATCTCTTTACCAATTTGGAGGTTCCTCTTATAACCCCTTTTGATGATATTCAGCCTTAAAAATTCATTTTGTATTTGAGATGCCATGCCCCTTTCCCTTAAATCCCACTTTTTTCATGTTCTTACCTTGACCCCTCATAGAGATAATTTAGCCTAAAAAATGAAGAAGTCGAAACCCAATGAAAGGTCAAAAGTTGTTGTTTTTGTAATATATAGAGAATTTTCCATTGATGATCGAGTATTTGAGTTTGTTTTAATAGTGAAATAAGCTTTCCTTGGCAGGCCCATGATTTTAAAAGGGAAAATCTAGTCAGGTCCTAGGCTAAATTTAAGAGCGTTTCTACCCAGGAAAGTACTATATTTACATTTACATATCTACTAGAGTACCAATACTTACTCTCAAAGATATTGCACGATTTCTTCGATTCCGACGGATACTTATTTAGGCTAGCTATAGTCGCATAGGAACCACTGTTTGCGCTGGGTGGACGACCCACAGGATCCAGGCGTATAAAAACATTTTGATGACTGCCGTAACCAGCGGTGGTAAAGCTGGTACTAAGTATTGCAAAATGCATAAAATAGAAGAAGAAAAGGAAAAAAAGAAGAATTAAAGAAGGAAAGAGAAAAGTTAAATACTTTACCACCATCCTACCCTCCATCACCCAAAATACTTACTGCAGCGAATCTTGTCGTATCTGTTTGCGTGCACGTAAGTACATTGCAGACGCAATCAGTCCAACAACCAACACCAAACCGAGTGCACACGCCGCAGCACCCAACAACGCGTGACCAGGCGATGGAGCTTGAGCAGGTGCCGCTGACTGATTTGGAGCAGGGAATAAACCTAGTCAATGAAGAAAGAGAAGAAATGTGAAATTGTAAAATTGAAAAATTGGAAATGCATGATTAAAAATGCAATGCCGCCTGTGATGATGTCACCAACAGAGAGTGAGCGTAAGCTGTATGTTCCATAGTGGCATGGGTAAATAGATTAGGCGCACGAACTGGATGGTAGACTTACCTTTGAGGCAAATTTTATTCCGTTTAAAGTGCAATTTGGTGTCATTAGTGCGCGGCGGACCGCTCACCAGCATATTGACGACAAGCGGCACCTCCTGATTGCCACTACCCGTGCACGGTAAATGCACCAGAAATGTCTCAATTTGTTGCGGCACATAACCCCGGTCGGGTATGCTAAGTGTGGGTGCAGCTAATGCTTTCTGGTCATGCTCGTAGTCGATGCTGATGGTATAGGGCAGCTAAGTAAGTTAGAAAGAAAGAAAGAGAGAGTGAGTAAAAAGCAAGGACTCAAACTGAAACCGTAACTGACTAAATTTGATTCATTTTTCAAAACCGAAACCGAAACCGTAACCGTTATTTTGATCTGGAATAGAACAAAATCGAATCCGTTTCAAAAGTCGGAACCGGTTCCACACAGTACCCTGAAATTTTTCATGAAAGATTGTCGAGCAAGGTTACGTTTTGATCTCAGTATCAAAATTCCAAAAGAGCAAGTTTGACTATAGTTGAATGAAGCCATCGAAACAAATTTATGTTACATATTTTATTGAGTTTCCATTCTAATATTTTTCTAATAAGAAAAGTATAGTTGATTTTTAGAAATTGTTTTGCAGAAATTTCATCCATACATAGCGTCATGACATTTATTATTATATACAGCTACATCTCTGCTAACCAGCAGCGGGTAAAATTTTGGGAAATAACTGGGTAGCGATTACTATAAAAGAGGATAAAAAGTGAGAAATTTTGTTCAGCGAGGTTCCATTTCTACCCATGTTGAAGATGATAATTACTGTTGAAAGTTTTCGAATTATCGAGTTATATCACAGTCATTTTTGGTGTTGCGCAGCTCTAATTACTGATTTTGTATTCACCATGGCCAGCTCTGGTTGGTTTTTTAGTAGTAAAATTTACTGTATTCGTTTTTTTATTTGGAACCCAACCCGGAACGAAACCGTAACCGATACCGAAATAAAAGTTGAAGAACAAACCTTAACCGAAACGTTATTTTAATCGGTTTCATACCTTAGTAAAACGTGCTGTAGTAGGTACAGTGGAAGAAAAAATAATAGGAACACTTTGTAATGAAACGTGTGTAGCATTCTCTTAAAGAATAGATAGTAAAGCGTCGGCGAAAAGTCTTTCCAAACCTCCGAATCTTGTCCTCGAGACTTCAGATAACTATCTGTTTATAGAAACTAGGTGCCTACTGAGAACGGTAAGCCTTGTTCTATTATGGAAACTTCTATACACATATCAGACTGACGAAACATTTTACATTAGAACTTTTTTCTCGAATCTCTATGAAGTCGTCTCACGTTAATTTTTTATCTTGTCAACACTTTCTTAGAACTTGTTTCTATTATTTTCTCCATCACTGTATAAATAGTCATATGTAGCATGCTTGGTGCTCGCGAATTGTTTTATCTAGTTGTTGCTGTTGTTCCTTTCGGCCAGTAGGTTAATAGACTGCAAATTAGATTTTGAATGCTGCACACAAGTGGCCAAGGGTGGCCATGACTGACTTGCTCTATGTGTGGGGGTCAAATATAAGCGAGTGCTCAATACACCCTCCATCCCACACGGACACGCTGTAACCAAGAAAAATTTACTTACCGGATACGTGGTCAAACTCTGCCATGAGAACTCTAAATCATGCACATCTGCTGGCACTGGAACTGTGAAATGCATTGCATATGTGTTGATGGCGCCCTCGTGAACATAAAACAAATCCGCTTCGAGGCCTGTGCAGCAAATTGTTGAAATGAAAATGAAAAGAAAGAATAAGGGAGAGGGTGAGAGGTGGTTGAGAAAAAAAGCAGACATAAAGAAAGGTAGTGTTATATGAAAAATATGTTTGCTCGCATGTTGAACATTAAAACGCAATTTGGTATTGTATCAATTTGGTATTGAAAATTTACTGGTCTAACTCGCCCTTACACTTTTTTGATGTTGTTACCCAACTGTTACCATCACTACCAGGGGGCTGGGACTGGTAGTAGCAACCCCTCAAGTTGCTGCACTCGTTTAACTAACGCGTATGATTGCCCACTTGATGTGGGGTTATGACAAGCTTTGATCTTGCCCTGCATTGCGTTGAAAGGAAAAGAGATTTATTAAAAAAAAATGTATTCGATCAAAATACGCACTGAATACCCAGCTGCGGGGTTTAGTATCATAAAAAAACAAAAAAAATTTAACAAAAAAAAAAAAAAAAAAATTAAACAACAATTTAAAAAATAGGATAAAATAAAAATAAATAAATTAGAACAAAAAAAAATTAAAAAAATATAAAATCAAATACATTTAAAAATAAGAAAAAAAAAAAAAAAAAAAAAAAATAACACAAAAAAAAGAATAAAAACCTAAAATGTAATAAAAAAAAATTGATTTGTGGTTAAAGTTCAACTACTTTGGCCTAGTTGTCACAGAATAAAACAAAAAAAAAATAAAATAAAATAATATAAAATAAATTAAAACAAAAATAAAAAAAAATAAAGTAAAAAAATAAATATTTTTTTTTTTACAACTGGGTATAAGAAAAACATTTCTAAATGAAATAAAATACTGAAATCGCAAAAATGTTTTTCTTTCTATTTTTTTTGTAAGTTCTCTTTGAATGTGACACCTTCATCAACGCGCAATCAAATTTCATCGCTTTCTACTTGAAAATAAATTTCTGCCAATTGCACACAACCCTCGAAATAAAAATTGTCTACCCTGACAAAAAGTCGCTGCAACTAGGGGAGAAACACTCAACATTTTATTATTAGTTTTGTAGTGGCTCATGTTGCCCATGGCAAGCGTTGGGACTAAAGTAACTCCAAAAAAAAAACTTCCAAAAAAATATATATGTTATTTTCACGCACCTTTTATTGCCGCATAAGGGGCACATTTTTTGATTGTTGGCTTTGTAGAAATGCTTGTACTACTGATTGTTGCTGTCCTTACATTTTTTTTTTATAACATTATTATATGAACGACTCTATTCAGGCAGCGATTTCTTGTCTCTCTCAAAAACACATCGCACACTAATAGTACATTTACACCGCACCAAATTTAGCGTAAAATTGCAAATTTGGCGCTTTTTTCCATACAAATCTCATTTTCCAAATTTGAAATTCCATCACATTGCCCTCCTTTGTCGAAAAATACAATCCACAGTTCCTTAAAATAGCAACTTTTGCACTATGCAGAGCTGTAAATAACAATTTCAACTAGTTTTTTTTTTTTAAGAAAAGGGGCCAATTCTGTCAGGAAAAGACAGACGCCTTCTTGACTCTTCTTTTATTATTACTCTACAGGTGTTTAAAGTATCACGGTAATGCATTTTCTTTCGGTGGCTTTTTGTCCTGGTAGAAGATACTTGCAGGGAAGGTGGAGCGAAATGCAAATTGTATAATTCGCCAAATTTGGTGCAGTGTAAATGGACTATAAGAGCTATGTTTATGGAAGTATCATTTGAACGATTTTTCTAAAATATGGGGGGAAATGGAAATAAATTGCCTAGAATGTGTAAAATGTTAAACGTTCAAATACCCTGCAGGAAATCCGTAAGTAAATAGATTAAAAAATATATATAATAAAAAAATTAAAAAAATAAAAATAACCAAAACAAAATAAAATAAATAAAAAATAAAACAAAATAAAATAAAATGAAAAAAAATAAATAAATAAATAAAACAAAATAAAATAAAATAAAATAAAATAAAATAAAATAAAATAAAATAAAATAAAATAAAATAAAATAAAATAAAATAAAATAAAATAAAATAAAATAAAATAAAATAAAATAAAATAAAATAAAATAAAATAAAATAAAATAAAATAAAATAAAATAAAATATAATAAAATAAAATAAAATAAAATAAAATAAAATAAAATAAAATAAAATAACATAAAATAAAATAAAATAAAATAAAATAAAATAAAATAAAATAAAATAAAATAAAATAAAATAAAATAAAATAAAATAAAATAAAATAAAATAAAATAAAATAAAATAAAATAAAATAAAATAAAATAAAATAAAATAAAATAAAATAAAATAAAATAAAATAAAATAAAATAAAATAAAATAAAATAAAATAAAATAAAATAAAATAAAATAAAATAAAATAAAATAAAATAAAATAAAATAAAAAAATAAAGTAAAAAAAAAAAAAAATAAAAAAAAAAAAAAATAAAAGAAAAAAAAAGAAAAAAATAAAATAAATTAATAAAAAAATAAATAAGACTAAATATAATAAAAAATTATATAAAATAAATTATAATTAAATAAAAGGAAATAAATTATAATACAATAAAAAGATAAAGTAAATAAAATAAATAAAAAATAAATAAAATAAAATATAATAAAATAAAATAATATTAAAAAAAAATATTAAAACAAAATAAAAGGAACTAAAAAAAAAATAAAAAAATAAAAAATATTAAATAAGATCAAAAAACAAAAATAATTTAACTAACTTAAAAAAGAAATAGAGAAAGAAAATAAAATTGACCTAAAAAAGTCAAGGGGAGTGGAAGTTAGCAGTTCTCTGCTTATTGAAACAGTGAAAGCAAGCAGCAGTCCCGAACTTGATTCCACTATTGAATAGAATTACTGTTCCCAAACCCGACTATTCGTACCCCGTATAGCAATACTTTTATTTTGCTACTAAGGTACGGTATTAGCTTTCAGTGTCAATATGGGAGTATTACATATATGGCTTAGAAAAAGTATGTCGCTCTATAGTCTCACCAGGCCAGAGCTCGTTATTTTCGCAACAGGGATACTAACACAAACCTACATATGCAGATATCCTCTCCTTTGGATATTTCTATGAAAAGTTAAAAATATTTGTATTTCCATAGTATTTGCTCTTAGCTCGAAAGGTGTTGTGAACTCCTAAAGTAAATAAAAGCAGAAGGGTGGATTTTCAAAGTTGGTGTGGGGTTTTTATGCCTTCGTTTCCTTTGTAAAATTTCTCATATTTGTTTGACCATTCAAGCGAATGCAAGTAATTAATATTGCGGTTAAATATCAGTTTGTACATTTGTTGTTGGTATGCCGTTGGTCACAACCGTAGAGACCTTCAATTAACATTTTTAAAAGTATTTACATTTTATTTTATTGAGCAATCAATAAGGTGATTCAACGAACTTGCTGTTGCAATTATTTAAACGTAATTGCAATGAACTGAGTGGAGTAAATATTTTAAGCACTGCTGGTTGCTGTGAGGATTAAGGCCAGGGTGCTGGGAATTATTGAAGCTTTAGAAGCCGTGTCGAGTTCTGGATTTAAAAGTTTTTCCTAGTAGGAATGTTTTAATGAAAAGTGTTAAATACTTTTTATTTTAAAAGAAGTACCTAGAAGTACTTTCCTTCCCCATCTTGGCCTTAAACTCCCACGGGAAGATTTTCATTTCGTTCTTCCGGTAGTGCCACTCTGTCGTTTATAATTTTCCTTAGAACCATAAAAACCGTCGACGGCGGCCATCCACCTCTGCTCTTGATAACCCTTATACCTTCACTTATCCATCACAATTCCTTCAAAGCGGTGATCTCAACCTTATAGTACATTAACACCGCTCCAAATTTGACAAATTCGGCAAAAAGTTGCAAATTTGGCGCTTTTTTCCATACAAATCTCATTTTCCAAATTTGGAATTCCATCACATTTGACCTCATTTTCCGAACAATACAATCCACAGTTCCTCAAAATAGCAACTCTGCGGGTGTTCCACTGTCGAACTGGCTCATTTGAATTCCCCAAATTTGGTGCGGTGTAAATGTACTATTAAGCCCCATTCAAAGCATTCAAAATACAATGAAGATACAAGTCTTAAATAGCACTAACCCAATACTTAAACTAAACTTGAATCCATTCGCATCATTTAAATTCAATTATACACTTCACATTCCCCATTCGCTCCCTCGATATCATCGCTTTCATTTTCACTTACGACGCTGTCATTTTATTAGCTATTTCAACTATCTATGCTTAAAATACACTTAACCATCACTAAATTGGCCGCGAATACGAAGTGTTAAAATGAATATCTGTGATTCTCGAGCATTCGAGCGCAAACCTTCTTTCCTGACGGCAAGCCACACTTCGCTGACGCAACGAGCCATAAAAGCGTCAAACGTCAATTGTGTATTCTTGATTTGCTGGGTACAGAGAATAGAGGGCGTGTACAAAGAACGAACAAACATAATGAATAATCAAAAGAAGATGCGTTGATGTTGTCAAATATCTCGTTTTAAAACGCGAAAGATTGCTTAGAAATTTCATTTTGTGTCTTTGTCAAATGTTAAGACAACGACGACAAACATTCAAGTGTCTCTTTGATGAAAGATATTGTAAAATGTTGTTGGTGATGGCAACCCTGTAGGGAAGGTTTTTGGATCGGAAGTGGTGCCTTCCTGCAACTATGTAGTTCCAATTTTTTGGTTCAAAATCTCAGCTGAAATTTCTTGAATAAAAATTGACATGGAACGATTATGAAAAAAAATTATCTGAGATATCCGATTTTCAAACTATATTTGATATGGAGCGATTTTGAAAGAAAATATTTAGAGAAAATAGAGAGTTAAAGTTTTATTTGATGTACATAAAAAAAAAAACTAATGGCGGCGATATACCAACAGGTTATAATAACCTCTAACGAGAGTTTATGTACATCGTTCTTGAAAAAAAAGGAAAACTGTCCGACTTCTGTTGTTGTTGTTGTTGTTAACAGTAAAACACTCCCCGAAAGTTTTAGGTGTTGTTTTGAACTAAGACTTGATATGGATCGATTTTGAGAAAAATCTGAGAGAGGTCATATCTAAACAAATTCTGAGATGGACCGTCCCTGAACTACGGACCGATTTTGAAAAGAAAACTAAACGGCTGTTTTGAAAACCAGTTTCTCAATCATCCAACTAAAATTTCAAATTCTGATACGGACCGCTTCGGAACTAAGAGCAAAAATACGGTAGTCTTCTACTCAGATATTTGGCTTTCTTATGATATAGTAAATATCACGAACTTCCTGTGACAACCCTTGCTTAAGCCTTCTTGATTTTGATGTTTCGTACTTCATAACGGTCTAAGGACCATAAAGTTCTAGTTCTGAAGCAGATATCTTCAACCCTAGCGGTTGATTTCCCTGCAGGGAAAAACAGTGCTCTACGTCCACTTTTAAAGGAGTGGGAAATATTTGCAAAGATTTTTGTGGCAATAAACGTAGTAGACGCAAACAAACTAACATGATTTCATTTCAATATCTGTCCCCTTTCTTGTCTTATTCCACATTTCGCCAACTCTTGGCGGCATGGTGCGTGAGTAGATATAAGTAAGAGTTTGTTACATCCGAAAGCAGTTCGAAGCGGCTTCTTTGTGTCTTTTGTGGAGCGGACAAAAGCGGTTTGGGAGCTAATACTGATTCCGTAGAGCTGATGGCTGTGGGGCTTTAATAATACTGTTGAGACGATGAACTGTGGCGCTGTAGATGCTGTTTGTTTATGTATCGTATTATGTAGTGCACTTAAAAGTAAAAGACATGAAATTAAATTTCTTTGCTGCATTATTCACTCATTGGGATCATTGCTAATCCATTCGTTGCTCTAGCAAATTGACAAAAGCGTCTTTCAACTAGTGACAAGGACAATGACAACAAACGGCAAGAATATGGTTTGAACATAAGGAAAAGTTGCTAGCGAATAAAACAAATACACGAAAATTGTTCAAATGTCTTTAACCCGTACCCAGGGTTTGAATAGCATCAACATCAGCGAGTTGGACGAGTAGGAGACGGCAAGCCAACCTTTTAGCTTTGTACATGCCCCAGGAGAGTTAGGCAACTGAGCACTTTAAAACGTCGGTTTGGGTGCTGCACTGATTGAAGCTGTTACTTGAGTAATTCTATTTAAATCTATTTAAAAAAAGTATTTCTAGGAAGAGTTACCACATACACGTGTCACCTTAGCCTTGTATTATTATATGGCAACCTCAAAGGACGGCAGGTTTTTTCATTTTCTTTTTATTTTTTATTCTATTTTTTATTTAATTTTTTATTGTTTTTGTTTTATTAATTTTTTTTTAATTTTTAAATTTCTTGTTTTTTTATATTAATTGCATTTATTTTATTTTATTTCATTTTATTTATCTTATTTTATTGTAACTTGTTTTTTATTTTTTTTATTTTATTTAATTGAATTACATTTTTTTATCTCACTTTTCCATTTTCTTTCATTTCATTTTATTTTTTTAATTAAAATTAATTTTATCTTATTTTATTTTATTTTATTTTATTTTATTTTATTTTATTTTATTTTATTTTATTTTATTTTATTTTATTTTATTTTATTTTATTTTATTTTATTTTATTTTATTTTATTTTATTTTATTTTATTTTATTTTATTTTATTTTATTTTATTTTATTTTATTTTATTTTATTTTATTTTATTTTATTTTATTTTATTTTATTTTATTTTATTTTATTTTATTTTATTTTTTTTTATTTTAGTAGAAAATTTTCATGGACTATTTGACCGATCGAATAATTTATTTTTAAATTATTCTATTTTTGTTATTAACGAACAAACTGATTTTATTTTATTTTATTTTATTTTATTTTGTTTTATTTTATTTTATATTATTTCGTTTTATTTTCTGTAGCTGAACTTGAAAAAAAAATCCTACAGTTTTTTGCCGACTCCGAACGGCACTTGCAAAGCAAATGAATTTTTTGCTGAGAAGCTTCTCATGGCAGAAATATACCGTAGAGTTTGCCAAACTACTGCCGAGGGGCGACCCCGTTTAGAAAAATTCTTTTTCTAAATAATTTTGGATGTTACTTTTGCCGGGCATCGAACGGACACGACTTGGTGTAGAAGGCCGAACACTTAACCGCTACACACTAGCTGGCTCGAAAATTCGGTTTATTTAGACGCACCAAAAAATAGGATTTTAAAACGAAATAAAATTTGTAGAAAAATCAACGAGCCAGTCAAGCAGCCCATCCAACTTGACTGTTTCGAAGTTAACTGATTTTGTAAAAGTGAAATCCAATTACTCGCAACATAGGAAAAGCATTTGCATGAAATAAATTTGTGAAAAAAAGAGCCAAAACGAAGATCAAAAAAAGCGAGCTGACAAAAAACTTCGACAACGCAAAAAAACGCATTCAGCGTTCATCCCCAGCTTTTAGTGAATGTTATGTTGCAAGTCAAAACGATTCGAGGCCAAGCTGGACTGCTGTTGCTGTCTTGCCGATGCTAATTCTGATACTCTTTCATGTTAAAAACGCATGTTGGAGGTGATGTTCAAATGGGCAACAGCACCAGCACTACCAACTCTTACATGGCTAAATTTTGAGGGGCTTCAGTGGTCGCGTCAGCGCTGATACTGCTGGGCATTTAGTTGAATGGTTGGCCGTATGTGTGCACTTTTTTTTTGTACATGTGCACTGTAAATGGCAGATTTCAGTTGCCAGATTTTTTAAATTTTCTCTTGCCATTTTCACTGTTGGCTACGCCTTTGAGTGTAGCATGGAAATCGATGTGTGCCTGTGTGCCCCTTTAACAGTTTTTCACATACGCGGAAATGGAGGCGTTTTTGTGCATTTACTTTTGTTGGGGGGTGCGTGCGATATCGGTGTTTGGTATACTCGTATGTATATTAGTGATGTGGCTACCGGTGGGTAGAGGTATCTAAAGAACCGGCTTTTCTAATTGATTCGATGGGGACTCCGTCAGCTCAACTGGGGACAAATCCGATTGAATCCCAGTCTATCTTTAGACTTTCCCAGCAACTTGGGATATTTTATTTTTCCTCACTTTTTTATATTTATATAATTTTAATTTGATTTTTTGTTTTCATTTGTGTTTTTATTATATTATTTTTTTTTCGTTTTTTTTTACTTCATTTTTATTTGATTTCATTTTTATTTTAATTAAAATTTTTTTGTTTTATTTTATTTTTATTATTTCTTTATTTTTTTCATATCTCTTATTTTCTCTTATTTTATTTTATTTTTTTGTATTTTTTTTAATTTTATTTTATTTTATTTTTTTATTATATTTTAATTTATGTTATTTTATATTATTTTGTTTTATTTTATTTAATTTTTTGTTTTTTTTTTATTATTTATTTTTAATTTTAGTTTTTTAATTTTATTTTATTTATTTATTTTTATTTTATTTATTCTATTTCATTTAATTTTATTTTGTTTTATTTTATTTTTTTATATATTTTTATTTTATTTTATACTATTTTATTCTATTTTAATTTATTTTCTTTTGTTTTTTTTTTTTTTGCTTTTCTCTCATTTTATTTTATTTTATATTATTTTTTTTTATTTAATTAAATTTTTTATTATTTTGTTTTATTTTATTTTGGTTTATTTTATTTTCTTTTTTATTTTTTTTTTTAATTTTAGTTTTTTTATTTTATTTTATTTTATTTGATTTTATTTTATTTTAATTTATGTTATTTTATATTATTTTGTTTTATTTTATTTAATTTTTTGTTTTTTTTTATTATTTATTTTTAATTTTAGTTTTTTAATTTTATTTTATTTATTTATTTTTATTTTATTTATTCTATTTCATTTAATTTTATTTTGTTTTATTTTATTTTTTTATATATTTTTATTTTATTTTATACTATTTTATTCTATTTTAATTTATTTTCTTTTGTTTTTTTTTTTTTTTGCTTTTCTCTCATTTTATTTTATTTTATATTATTTTTTTTTATTTAATTAAATTTTTTATTATTTTGTTTTATTTTATTTTGGTTTATTTTATTTTCTTTTTTAATTTTTTTTTAATTTTAGTTTTTTTATTTTGATTTATTTTATTTTATATTCTTTTTATTTTTTTTAAATTTATTTTATTTTTTTTTATTTTTTTATTTTAATTTTATAATATGTTAATCAATTTAATATTATTTTGTTTTATTTTAGTTTATTTGGTTTATTTTATTGTAATTTATTTTTTTTATTTTGTTTTTATTTTTTTATTTTTTTTTTTAATTTTAAGTAGTTCAAGTTATTTAATTTAATTAAATTTTTTTATTTTATTCTATTTCATAACGAAGCAAATTTTACCCGTACACGATCTAAGCACTACCTCATTAGCTATCTCGTCTCGGCTAGACATCTCTTAGGGTTCATCGTCTTCGATTTTTCGGTAAGTAACGTCCCTAATATGCAATACCTACCTGAAAAAGTTGAAACCCGTTTTCAACTGTACGTCTATTTGATGTCCATGTACAGAGGTACATACATATGTATGAGTTTACTCTTTGTGTGTATTCGCATGTTCAAAAATGCTCAGCTGAATCCCTTTCCTTTTTGCCAATACTTTTTTCACAAAAAAAAAAAAATACAAAAAACAGGAGCGAATAAACCCCAGCAAACCAACGAGGGAGGGATTTCAAAGAGCGCTGAAGGTCGAGGCCAAAAATAACAATACAGCAACTCACTTGAACTACCGCGAAATCAGTCACAATAGGTATAATGGCTCACGAAGACCTCATGTGCCTGTCACAGACCTGGTAAGTATGCAATCGACTATATCTTCACGGATACTCCTAGTTAGCTCGATGTGCTCTTCTGTGCTGTAATCAGATACAAACATTTTTAATTTCCAATTACTTAGCTTATCTTTGATATGAACAAATCACTTGCTACCTATGAAGCTATTATCCCCCGTTTAGACTAATGTTAAATCGCCTCTTAAGTAGTTTCTTTGAAGCTACCTAGTTTCTACCTCACAACCCTGAGCCAATTACTACTGCAGCATGCAATTTAAGAAAATCCAACATACTCTCAGATGCAGCCAGCTGGTTTAATTTCCAACATTCGTATTTTGCATTTGTCATGTTTTGGTATTGCCACAGCTGAGGTCACAACACAAGCACAAATGCGGCTTAAGCAACTGGAAGAGACGACGCGCCGTGATGAAGGGCTTGTATGAGGTATTTTGCTGTGATTTTCTGGTTTTACTTTTATGCGCCCCCAAGTCAGAGTGTTATTAGCCACTTGTGAACTGTTTCATGTTTCAGCCAATAAGTTTGGCTCGCCAAACCTATACCGCACTCTCACTGCTTTGGTTAATGCCTTTACCTCGAAGTTACGATGCTAGCCAATTGCAATTTGGCCTCATTCCATTAGTCCCAATTTACAAAGGCTTGATTATTGCACTGGTTTGGAACTTTATGTGAGAAGTTTACGTGGATATGTTGTTGTATGTAGCAAACACATTCAATCAAATAAGTTTACGTACAGTAATTTTTGCAGTCACGTGACAAAGTACGACAGTCGTCTGTTTTTTTAGCGATAACTGATGCCAATAAAAAAAATTAAGTATTCTATTTTTCACATTCTTATATTTTGATTCTTACTATTTTATTTGAAATTTTCTTTTATTTTATTTAACATTGTTTTTTTTTTTTGCCTTATAGTCATTTTTTATTTCATTACATTTTATTTAACTATTTTTGTCATTTTTTTATTTTACTCTTTTTTATTTTTTTCCACTCTAGTTGCATCAACAGTTAAACATTGAGAAATATGGGTGCATCGATGTATATGTATGTATCTGTTCAGCTAACTGCATTTTTCTTTTTTATTTTATTTTATTTTATTTTATTTTATTTTGTTTTATTTTATTTTATTTTATTTTATTTTATTTTGTTTTATTTTATTTTATTTTATTTTATTTTATTTTATTTTATTTTATTTTATTTTATTTTATTTTATTTTATTTTATTTTATTTTATTTTATTTTATTTTATTTTATTTTATTTTATTTTATTTTATTTTATTTTATTTTATTTTATTTTATTTTATTTTATTTTATTTTTTTTATTTTATTTTATTTTATTTTTTTTATTTTCTTTTATTTTATTTTATTTTATTTTATTTTATTTTATTTTATTTTATTTTATTTTATTTTATTTTATTTTATTTTATTTTATTTTATTTTATTTTATTTTATTTTATTTTATTTTATTTTATTTTATTTTATTTTATTTTATTTTATTTTATTTTATTTTATTTTATTTTATTTTATTTTATTTTATTTTATTTTATTTTATTTTATTTTATTTTATTTTATTTTATTTTATTTTATTTTATTTTATTTTATTTTATTTTATTTTATTTTATTTTATTTTATTTTATTTTATTTTATTTTATTTTATTTTATTTTATTTTATTTTATTTTATTTTATTTTATTTTATTTTATTTTATTTTATTTTATTTTATTTTATTTTATTTTATTTTATTTTATTTTATTTTATTTTATTTTATTTTATTTTATTTTATTTTATTTTATTTTATTTTATTTTATTTTATTTTATTTTATTTTATTTTATTTTATTTTATTTTATTTTATTTTATTTTATTTTATTTTATTTTATTTTATTTTATTTTATTTTATTTTATTTTATTTTATTTTATTTTATTTCATTACCCAGACTTATTTGATTGAGTGTACCAATCTAGTTGCATCAACAGTTAAACATTGAGAAATATGGGTGCATCGATGTATATGTATGAATCTGTTCAGCTAACTGCATTTACTCGCATAAACTCAAACTTACAGGCTTTTACTGCCACACGTTCACATGCTAGTTTGAGCTTTGAAATCAGCCGCCTTACCAACACTCATTTTATGCACCCACTACACCAACTATTTGCCCCCAATTCAATAAATGGCTGAATTGAAAACTTTACTTAATTGCCTTCGTTTGACCTTTGCGTGCGCGCAGTTATATTGCTACTCGCTTTACAACGCTTGAAACGCGGCATTCACTTTTACACTTTTGGCATGATGAAAGGCGCTAATGAAGGACGTTTGAAGCGAGCATGGAAAATTTTTATAAATATACAACACTTAAACACATACATTCACTCATTCAATGTTGCAACGTATAATAACTGTTAAATGCTAACGAATTAAAACGAAAAAAAAAAAAATAATAATAAATTATTTGCCAGCAAATTTTCTTGAACTCCTTTGCTTATTAATTTAAATAAAGCATTCAAGCATTCATAGCAAAAAGCAACCATTCACGCAAGCGTGCATCAACCGCACCCACAATTATTTCCTTACACCGTTATTCTGTTTAAATACAATCATCAGTCGTTAGTCTTTCGCTCAGCTGGTTTCATTGCTTTAGCTGTTCGGGGCGATTCCACAACAAAGGGAACGAATAGGAATCATTTGAAGGGAATTACTCAATACGTTAATTTTATTTATTTCACACAATAGATCGTACTAATGGTCGCGGTGTAATGAGGCCCTATAATAATTTTATTTATTTAAATTTAATTTAATTTAAATTGTTAATTAAGTTTATTTTAATTTATTTTATTTTATTTTATTTTAATTTATTTTATTTTATTTAATTTTATTTAATTTTTTTTTAATCCACCATATGATATACTATGTACACTTGATTCTCTTAAACCAAGCTAATTCAAACCTAGTGTCCTAGAAACATTGTATATAAACGTATCTGTTTATGAATATTTGCTAGGCTATGTGTGTGCTCTACGTCTGTGTAAAGTGTGCTTAAGTAACTCGGTAATTGTGCGGCTAACAAGCAGGCAATGAAAGTACATCAAGAACATCAACAAGCAAGGCGACTGCTTGCCTTCAAACATTTACTCACCATGTTGCAGCATGAGTACACCACTTCTAGGCATCCATGCCACATCAACAGTTTACACACAAACACAATCCCTTTATCCGCCCTACCTTACCTTTTAACAACACTACCTCACATCATGGCCTTTATACATTTACGCTGCGTACCAATTTCAAAGTAAATGAAATAAAAGTTGAAAATGAATGAAACAACAAAAAAAAAAGAAAAAAAAAAACAGAAACAGGAAGACGTTAAATTAAATATAAAAAGCTTTATTAAAATGTCAACAACAACAACAACAAGAACAACGTACACAAATAGCAACAACAAAATTAACGCATAAGCTTTGCTGTTTTATGGAGAATGCTGTGCAATCAGAACGTAAATTTGTTTTAGCCGGATGGATTTTGTGTGGCCTAGTTGCGAATGCGTACCGCTTTTTGTTATTTGTTGTAGTTTAAGGGATTTAAGGAAATTTAAAACTTCAGTTAACCGACTGCAAGAGCTGAAGTGTGTGGGCTTTGGAGCTTGAGTTTGGTGTTTTCATTTTCAGGAGCTTTAAGATAGATATGCAATTTTAACAGAAGGTAATACAAGAGACCACACCATACAACTTTTCGTTTTAATTTTATTTGATTTAATGTTATTTTGATTTTAACTTATTTTACTCAAATTTATTTTATTTTATTTTAATTTCTTCTTATTTAATTTTAATTTTTTTTACTTTATTTTATTTAATTTTATTTTTTTCATTTTTTTTTTTCATTTCATTTTAGTTTATGTTATTTTACTTTATTTTATTTTATTTTATTTTATTTTATTTTATTTTATTTTATTTTATTTTATTTTATTTTATTTTATTTTATTTTATTTTATTTTATTTTATTTTATTTTATTTTATTTTATTTTATTTTATTTTATTTTATTTTATTTTATTTTATTTTATTTTATTTTATTTTATTTTATTATATTTTATTTTATTTTATTTTATTTTATTTTATTTTATTTTATTTTATTTTATTTTATTTTATTTTATTTTATTTTATTTTATTTTATTTTATTTTATTTTATTTTATTTTATTTTATTTTATTTTATTTTACTTTATTTTATTTAATTTTTTATTATTTTTTTTTATTTTATTTTATTTTATTTTATTTTATTTTATTTTATTTTATTTTATTTTATTTTGTTTTATTTTATTTTATTTTATTTTATTTTATTTTATTTTATTTTATTTTATTTTATTTTATTTTATTTTATTTTATTTTATTTTATTTTATTTTATTTTATTTTATTTTATTTTATTTTATTTTATTTTACTTTATTTTATTTTATTTTATTTTATTTTATTTTATTTTATTTTATTTTATTTTATTTTATTTTATTTTATTTTATTTTATTTTATTTTATTTTATTTTATTTTATTTTATTTTATTTTATTTTATTTTATTTTATTTTATTTTATTTTATTTTATTTTATTTTATTTTATTTTATTTTATTTTATTTTATTTTATTTTATTTTATTTTATTTTATTTTATTTTATTTTATTTTATTTTATTTTATTTTATTTTATTTTATTTTATTTTATTTTATTTTATTTTATTTTATTTTATTTTATTTTATTTTATTTTATTTTATTTTAGTTTATTTTAATTTATTTTATTTTATTTTATTTTATTTTAATTTATTTTATTTTATTTTATTTTATTTTATTTTTTTTAATTTTATTTTATTTTATTTTATTTTATTTTATTTTATTTTATTTTAGTTTATTTTAATTTATTTTATTTTATTTTATTTTATTTTATTTTATTTTATTTTAATTTATTTTATTTTATTTTATTTTATTTTATTTTATTTTATTTTATTTTATTTTATTTTATTTTATTTTATTTTATTTTATTTTATTTTATTTTATTTTATTTTATTTTATTTTATTTTATTTTATTTATTTTATTTTATTCTATTATAGTTATTTTTTTTTATTATATTTCATTTAATTATATTTTATTTTATTTTTTTTATTTTGTTTAATCTTCTTTCGGCCACATAAAATATTCTATGAAAATGAACTCAACATAAACGGATCCGAACTGCACTGAACTCATGCGAGTTCTATTTGTTAATATAATATTTGTTGTTGTTGTGCAATTCTATTTTGTTGTAATACTTTACCCTCCACATACATAGTACATGCTTGAGATCCTTTTGCTGCCTTACGTTTGCGTAGCTTTACGTTTCTTTAACGATGCGCTCATGTGGAAAATGCGTAAACTGGATATGTGAATGTTGTTGTTGTTGCTCAGTGGCTGCAAGTTTTTAGAATGAAGCACTCACGCCACCATGGGCATTGCTAATCAACTTGAAATGGCATTGAAAGCGTTGCAATGCTCTCACAAGGACTAATGGGGTGGTTGGGTGGTAGGTGCGTTAAAGTGTTTGAAGGAATTAGAAACAAAATGTGTGTGGAAAACAAGGCCAGTTTGTATTTAATTTATTTCATAGTTCTATTAGCTGCTAAGGCGGATTTAGTTAGAGCGAATCTCAATGTGGAACTTGTAGGAAATGTGTGTCAAGTTTAAAGTCTGGCTGTGAATATTTTGTGTAGGCCTACGCTTGAGTGATTTAAAGTTCGTATGACAGATGGCACAGTGAGAAGTCTTAATTTTAATTTTAATTTTAATTTTAATTTTAATTTTAATTTTAATTTTAATTTTAATTTTAATTTTAATTTTAATTTTAATTTTAATTTTAATTTTAATTTTAATTTTAATTTTAATTTTAATTTTAATTTTAATTTTAATTTTAATTTTAATTTTAATTTTAATTTTAATTTTAATTTCAATTTTAATTTTAATTTTAATTTTAATTTTAATTTTAATTTTAATTTTAATTTTAATTTTAATTTTAATTTTAATTTTAATTTTAATTTTAATTTTAATTTTAATTTTAATTTTAATTTTAATTTTAATTTTAATTTTAATTTTAATTTTAATTTTAATTTTAATTTTAATTTTAATTTTAATTTTAATTTTAATTTTAATTTTAATTTTAATTTTAATTTTAATTTTAATTTTAATTTTAATTTTAATTTTAATTTTAATTTTAATTTTAATTTTAATTTTAATTTTAATTTTAATTTTAATTTTAATTTTAATTTTAATTTTAATTTTAATTTTAAGTTTAAATTTTAATTTTAAGTTTAATTTAAATATAATTTATTTTTACTTCATTTTATCCTATTTTAGATATTTTATGAAAGTTAAAGAAAAGGCAGTAAAAAGAATACCTGCAAACTTTTTAGACTCAAATTTGACTGAAATATTAGTTTAATTTTCTTCGTATTTCGTGTAATTATTTATTTACAAAAAACAGAGCAAACTTTCTTCGAATTCGTATGCAATTCGTGCATTTATATTATTTCACTCATTTCCTTTTTCGTATTTGCTTCGCTAATCTTTTATTGGTCTACAATTTCTTGCTTGCAAAATGCGCTCTGTTGCATCAAGTCCCAAAAGCTCGGTGAAATCAAATTCAAGTTGGTTTGTTAAATGAGTAAAATACACAAAAAAGCGAATCAAATTTTAATGAAAATCACTTTAAACGCAGAACCAAAGCAAATCTTTCGAATCTTTTGCGTAGCTGCACTCACGTGCGCTATGGCATGCAACAACGTGCGCTGTGGCATGCAACAACGGGCTTTGGTTGGCGCTTTGTTTTTATTCTTGCACGTCCAGCTTATTTTCCACAAACTGCTTCCCGCTTGTTCATAACTTTTTTTGTTGTTATTCGTTTGTCTCCATCGGCACGTCTTTAACTAAATATTTTTTAAACTTCATGCGGCAGGTATTTTCCTTGGGCGTACAAGCGTTTACTAGGCATCTAACAGTTGGTTGCTGGTGTCCTCAACAAATTACAACAAATTACATGAGAGAACTTATATCCTTCTTGTTTTTTACTTTCTTTGAATTTTGCTTCTACTTCTATTTTGTTTTTGTTGTTGTATTGCAAATGCTCAGCACTTGCTCTTCGCTTGTTTCTCGTCTCGTTTCAAAGTATAACATTTTCTTTTTAGGTCACATAGCCCACTTGTACTTTTAATCCCTTTAGCGCTTCTACAACTGCTAGCTACTCTTAGAACTTGTGAGCTTGCAATTTGCTTGTTAATTGAGTGCGCTCTGGTCGGATTGTGTGCTAAGGGAAGCGAAACGCAGTGGCAGAGCGTGAGTACGCTGCAATTGAGTAGCACTGCATTCACTTTCTTTCCTATCTTTAGTTTCATACACAATGCTCTAATGTTGAGCTGTTTGTAGCTACTCAGTTTTAATCTCCTACTGTTCATAGAAGGAAGAATTGGATCACAATACGAAATTTTCATCAAAGGAAAATCTGTCTCTACCGAATCTTGAATTGGGGATCCCTGTTTTCACATACAGAAAAAACAGCTCCTCTTGTCAGCTGTTTATATCCTTCCAGATACCATAAATTTTTGGACTACATATATGTATGACCAAACTAAATTTGATTTCAAATTTAAACTAGACCAGTCAATTGGTTAAATGAATGTGGTTTCAATTGTTAACCAGAAATGCCTTAATATTTTTTTAAAGAAAAAATAATTTTTTTTTCTGTTGGCAGGGATTTGACCCACGACTCTCCACATCATACTCGACTGCTCTACCACTGAGCTATTCTCACAATGTGAGACTCACACATAAATATCGTGGGAAAAACTTAATGACTTGGAAAGGCTTTCAAAAATAAATGAAAATGAAACAAAAAATTTTAAACCGAAAAGTTTAAATTTTAAACAGAAAAGTTTTAATTAAAAACCGAAAATCTTTAATCTTAAGCCGAAAAGTTTTAAATTTAACTCGAAAAGTTTCAACCTCAGCCTCAACACCTATCTGGACCTCCATCTCTACCTCTACCTATACCTTTGTCTTTTCCACTTCCCCTATCTCTACTTCCCTATTCTCCTCTTATTTTCTCTCTAATTTTCTGAGCCACTCAGCAAGACGCAAGTGCTTCGTTATTCAGGTATTGGAATATTCGAAGGAATTGTACACCACCGATTTTTCAGAATCGAAAACCAGTTTCATCATTGATTGCTTAAGAGAGGACCTCAGTCAGACCTACATTGTGATATCTGCTGCCAGTTGGAAACACTAACCGAGTCAAAGTCATCCTCCACCTGCTTCTTTTATCTCAGTCGAGGCGTACCCCTAATTCTGCTGTCGAATTCGGATGTCGATAGGAAAAACTTCTGTGTCGGAGCTTGCTGGCTTATCGTTAAAATTCTATAGATTTTCGCAGTTAGATAGGGCAATATGATTGTCGGAGTTAGATAGGGCAATATGTCTACCGAAACACTTTTCTCTCAAAAATTCCATTTTTCATCTTATATTCTTTCTACATTTTTCAAGATTCCGATCCTTCTAAGTGTAGAGTGAGGCCCTATATAATTTCAAGGATGTACGGTGGGTGAAAAACTGGGCTCCTGTCACACATTTGTTTTTGCTCAACTATTTCACTGCTGTCCTTCTTTTTGGTTTTTCTCCATCCTCCTCATCTTCTGTTAGGCTTTCACAACGGTGCTGCCACAATTGCCACTACAACTAAGCGAAATTCCCTATCGTCGCTGCTGCCTTTGTTTGTGCGAATTATTGTTGTAGCTGTTGTTGGTGGCGGTGGTGGTGTTGGTAGAAACACTTTGCCAACTTAGTTTGCAACTAAAGTGAGTTAATGGCACTAATTATCTGCTGCAACTTTATGCAAATTGCTATCTTTGTTTTTTATGGGTACGTTTGAGCTAGCGGACGTGCTTACAAACAAACAGTGCACATGTATATAGATATACATATGTTCGTAATATGTATAAAATCAAGAAATCTCAAAGAATTAGCTACATGGGTAGTGTGCTGGTTTTGTTCACTCTCATCTCTCGTACTTCTTTCTATCTTTCCGGTGTAAATGGGCTCAGTAGCTTAATTGCAGCGATTCAAAGAAACGCAGTAAATGACCTTTTCAAAATACCTAATTTTTATACATTTCCTTGAACTTAAAGCAGTTTATGGGTTGAGAAGGAAGGTATAGAACTTAATTGGTATGAGAGCTGAGAGATGAGATGGCCCTTGGAGTATTTGAGAGAAAAGTTCTCCGGAAGATTTATGGTCCTTCCCGTGATGCCAACGGCGAGTATCGAAGGAAATTTAACGATGAGCTGTACGAGCTCTACGCAGATCTGACCATAGTCCAGCGAATTAAAGCCCAAAGACTCCGCTGGCTGGGCCATGTTATGCGAATGGACAAAGAAGCTCCAGCACAGAAGGTTTTCCTATCGTCGCCTGAATTCGGCAGCAGAGGAAGGGGGAGGCCTCGACTGAGATGGAAACAACAGGTGGAGGATGACTTGAACTCCCTTGGGGTTTCCAATTGGCGTCAGTTATCGCTAAAAAGGAATGACTGGCGTGCTTTGATATGCAACGGCCAAAATCGCTTAGGCGGTTAAGCGCCAATAAATGATGATGATTATGAGAGCTAATAAACTGCATTGAAAGAGATTAAAGTAAGAACGTTGAGGTTAGGGCGGAATCAAGCTTTCATACACAAATCGATGCATTAGAACGTCTCCCCTCTCTTTTTTTTCATGCTCTCTTTCCGGAAGTACTGAACATAAGAGAAACTGGTAGTAATGGACAAAAAAGTCTTCTTGTCCAAAGTATTTGGTTGAAGCAATTTGGTATGAAAAGGTTCCCTGCTGAAAGCATCATTTTTGAAGTTAACATCTTAGGCGGCGATATAAAGTTTTGATTGAGGGTTAAATTTGAAAAAAAATGGTTGATGATGCAACGGAAATTCTGCAACGGAAATAGAAATTGTAGCCGATTTTCAGGAGTAGGCGATTTTCAACACGCTGTTTAGCTGTGCTAATCAAAAATGAAGTGAAATTCTAGGATCTAGCTAACATTGCATAAATTGTAACAGTTAGGCCGAGCAGAATTCATGGGTGTTGCCACTTATGGCGGTTTACAGAGTTGCCACCTATCAAAATTTTTTTTAAAAATATAGAGCTAGATATGCCAATATTGGTATCAAATTAAAGGTATTTTCGACCGTATTCCAAATAACATAATTTCAAAAAGGGTTTCCACTTAGGGTTGCCACCTAACCGCAATTTTTTTTATTTCTTCGTATATCTCGGGAACTGCTTGACCGATTTGGATAAAATTTGGCGTATAGACAATTTGATTCCTTCTAAGATTATATGTATGGGTGTTGCGACTTAGGGCGGTTTACAGGGTTGCTACCTATCCCAATTTTTTTTTTTAATATAGAGCTAGATATGCCAATATGGGCATCAAATGAAAGGTATTTTCGACCTAGAGGTCTATCATCGCCTTTTAAAGTCACAAAAATTAATTCTCTTCAAAGCAAAAAACAATGTGATTGCCATTTGTATGCAACTTCATAAGATAGCATGTGTTTTCGAAAAATCTTTTATAAATTAAAATAAATGTCACATGAAGTTGCAATACTTAGAAAGAACATTAACTAATAAGACGCTTTTAAGATGCCTTAAGCCATTTGGAGAGAGCAACTTTTATAAATGTTGCTGCATTTTTTCAGTCACGAAATCACAAACATACATATATGTAAACATCTATGCATTACTCCAAGAAGAAAGTATAGCAAAGTGGCATTGTTGTTGTTGTACATACATAAATCAGCACAGACAAAGGATAAAATAGTAAAAGCAAAGTAAAGCAGCTAAAGCAGGTAAAGCACGTAAAGGATAGTCTAAGAATAAGAAAATTCGAAATGCAAAGAACTTTTAAAAATAATCACAGACAGTACTTTTGTTCATTAGGGTGGACCTAAAAAAATGTAAACTTGTGCAGATTACTAAAAAATCTTCTTTTTTTTCAAATTTTGATTGTGGGGATAAAAGAAAACATTTAACAGATTTTGAATAGGAATTCGGTTTTATACTAGTTGCAAAAAATTTATAAAACCAATTTTTTGTTTGCCCACCCTAATGTGTTTGATAGTAGCTCGGAACTATGCCTGAGATCGTTAAATCAGGCTTTTGTGAATTCAAATCCTTTGGGAATTCATATCCAAATTTTTTAATTTAAATAAAGAATTAATTTCATTTGACATTTGATTCTTCAACCAAATCAAAGAAATTTTTATTTATGACTAGCTGACCCGGCAGACGTTGTCCTGCCACAAATTTATTTCCCTGTCTGTTTCTCTAACCCGATCCCTATATCTATTTAAACCATATCCCTATCTCCTTCATATAGGAGAAACCACGCCAAAATTTCAGTGGTCTAACCTAAATACTTCTACAGATATGGACTATGAAGTATTTTATTCGTATGGGAGGTGCCACGCCCCCTTTATCGTTAACTCGAGTTTTTTGGGAGGTATTAGGGATCGATCACATATAAACCCTCACCAAATTTCAGTGGTCTAACATAAATACTTGCAGAGATATGGGCTATGAAATGTTTCCTTCGTATGGGAGGTGCCACGCCCCCTTTTTCTTTATCTCCAGTTTTTTTGGAGATGATGGGATTAATCTTATTTAACTCCTCAAGAAATTTCAGTGGTCTAACCTAAACACTTCCCGAGATATGGACTATGAAGTATATCATTCGTATGGGAGGTGCCACGCCCCCTTTTTCGTTAACCTAGTTTTTTTGGAGGTGGTAGGGATCGACCTCATCTAACCTCTAACCACGTTTCAGTGGTCTAACATAAGTACTTTCAGAGATATTGACTATGAAGTATTTCATTCGTCTGACATGTGCCACGCCACCTTTTTCGTTATCCCCAGTTTTTTTTGGAGATGGTAGGGGTCGATCTCATATAATCCCTTAACAAATTTCAGTGGTCTAACATGAATACTTCCAGAGATATCGACTATGAAGTATTTCATTTGTATGGGAGGTGCCACGCCCCCGTTTTCGTTATCCCCAGCTTTTTTGGAGATGGTAGGGGTCGATCTCATATAATCCCTTAACAAATTTCAGTGGTCTAACATGAATACTTCCAGAGATATCGACTATGAAGTATTTCATTCGTATGGGAGGTGCCACGCCCCCTTTTTGGTTAACCCCCAGTTTTATGAGTGAGAATGGTGTTGTTATCCTATAGGTCTGTACCGATTTCCAGGTCCCTACCTTAAACCCATTTAGAGATATTCACCTTGAAGAAAAATGTTTGTATGGGAGGTGCCACGCCCCCCTAATATTTTGTTCTGATTTTATAACATGACCTGCGCGTGGTAATAACAAACAAACCCCCTAAAGGAAGTATATGATTTGGTTCAGCCGTTTTCGAGCTTTAGCGTAACGACTGAACACCATTTCATTTTTATATATATAGATTGTATGGGAGGTACCACGCCCCCTTTTTCGATAACCCCAAGTTTTATGGGTGAGAATGGTGTTGTTATCCTATAGCTCTATACCAATTTTCATGTTCCTACCTTAAACACTTTTGAAGATATTCACCTTGAAAAATTAAGTTTGTATGGGAGGTGCCACGCCCCCTTTTCCGATTACCCCTTGTTTTATGTGTAAGAAGGCTTTTGATACCGTATAGGTCTATACCAATTTTCAGGTCCCTACCTTGAACCCTTCCACAGATATTCTGTTTAAAAAATTTAGTTTGTATGGGAGGTACCACGCCCCCTTATTGGATAACCTCCGGTTTTATAGGTGAGAGTGGTGCTGTTATCCTGTAGCTCTGTACCAATTTTCATGTTCCTACCTTAAACACTTTTGAAGATATTCAACTTGAAAAATTCAGTTTGTATGGGAGGTGCCACGCCCCCTTAATATTTTGTTCTGATTTTAAGACATGACCTGCGCGTGGTAATAACAAACAAATCCCCCAAAGGAAGTATTTCATTTGGTTCAGCCGTTTTCGAGTTTTAGCGTTACAATTATACACCATTTCATTTTTATATATATAGATTTGATTCTTTATTGTTGATTTGAATCTTCGAATAAGCAAGTATGCTTCTTATTTGTAATTTGATTCTTCAACCAAATCAAGGATATTTTTATTTGGGATTTTATGATTGAAGAATATTTCATTCATTGAAGACATTTCTGAGCACCCTAACTTAGTTCCATGTATAGCTGCAATTACAACAAAGAGTATTTGGATGTGCACTTACAACGACAATAACTACCAGAAATGCAGTTGCAATTGCTCGAAGATACGTATATATATATAATCGAGAACATGTACATTAGACTGGGCCAAAAAATTGAAACTATTTTATTTAAGCGCATAACCTCCTAAAATGACCCCAAAACTATCCCAACATGAGCTCAAAATGACCCCAACACGACCTTAAAATGATCCCAATACGACCGGAAAATGAATCCAAATTGACCCCAAAATTACCCCAATATGACCTATTTCTACTCTCCTTTCTTTCCCTTTTCTACTTTACTTATCGTTTCTTTCCTATTCCTTTCCTTTTCCCAACTTGTCTTTCCTTTCCTTCCCCTTCCTTTCCCTTCCCTTTCCTCCCTTTCCTTTCCTTCCTTTTCCTTTAATTAGCTTTTCTTTCCTTTCCATTAATTTTCATTACTTGCCATTCCTTTCCTTATTTTTCCATTCGTTTGCTTTCCTTTCTCTTCGTTTCCATCCCTTTACTTTCTTGTCCTCTCCCTTCTTTTCCTTTCCTTTCCTTTCGTTTCCTTCTTTCATAGCATTTCCCTTCCTTTTCTTTCCTTTCCATTCCTTTCCTTTCCTTTCCTAACCCTTTCCTAGAGGGTAACGGTAACCGTTATCCTAGAACAGTAAAATACTGCACATATGTTATTTAGGCTAAAACGTACCAATATAGAGGTTATGCATATCAAAGTTCGATCCTAAATTTTTTCCATACATTTTTGAGACGGTCTAATGTGCATATGCACTTGCATTTATATCGAGACTGTTGTACGTTCTTATACTTTCCCATAAATCCTATAAATCTTAGAAAAGAAAAGTTTTTGCATGCTTGTATGCATACTTATGGTTTGAGTGCATAAAAAGATATTTTTCCATAAAAGTTGCATATCTATGCGTCTGTGTGTGTGAACACCTGAGAAAAGTGCACATGATGTAGGGTGACACTTGGAAGGCGGTTTTATTTTTTTGGAAAGGAAGATCGTGGTCTTCGCGTCCTGTTCATTTTACCTCTGTTGTGGCCTTTCCCGGGTAGAGACAGGCTCTTTCCAATATGGAAAGATGTTTCTGATACTCATTTGGAATAGCTGAACAAATTTTGCTGGAAAGTTAAATTCAGACATAGCATATATAGGTAGTTCCATTTTGAGCTTTTAAAAGCTGCTCGAAACTCAAATAACAGGGGATGAGATTCTTTTTGATCACCCTAACGGACAGTTCAATGTAAGAATGCATTTTTACATGCCCCAAGTAAAACATATGTTTTCAAAAGTGCAGGCTTCTTACTATGCAATTTTGTGGTTAGGAAGAATATTTATATGTTAGCACTAAGCTTATTTTTACAAAACATCTGCTTACATCTGAGTTAACCTACTCCATTTACTTGCATGTAAATATGGATAAATTTTCACTTGTCGTATAAATTTATTTTTGGTTGTCTACTTAATGCAATTCTGCCGAATATTTGTGTGACATAAGCGCCAAAAGCAGCAACATACGTGACCTAGAGAGAGTAAAGAAACTTTAAAGCTTCATATAAAAGTTGTTGCATATATTAAGGGAATAGATGTACATTAGATTGTCCCAAAAATGTATGGAAAAAACGGAGGGTTTGAAATTTGATATGCATACCCTCTATATCGGTTCGTTTTAACCTAAATAACATGTATGCGAAGGTTTATTGTTCTAGGATAACGGCAACCCGTGCCGATTTTGAGTTAAAGTTCTTGAACTTTTAAAAGGATTAAAGGATTCTTTGCAAGGATATTGAAATTACGTATTCACGAGAAAAGGGCATTGAAATTTCAAAAGTATTATAGCATATTGCGTAACAATATGTTTTCTAGCAAAAATAATTGTGTACATCTTGAAACTTTGCAATAATAATGCACTTTTTATAGCTCCTACACGGCGTATGAGTGATATTTACCTGTTCTTTTCTTACTTGTACATGAAATGAAGAGGTAAACTGTATAAATTAGTTTGGTCGATATCTCCGAAACGAATTCAGATATCGAAATAAAACTTACACTACTTTCAGGCCCTCATGAACACCTTGCATTTGATACTCAAATTGTAAAATTAATTTCTAGGGTATGCCCTGTGCATCCATAAATATTTTTACATACATTCTTAGAATTCTTATTACAATAAAATTTTTTAATACACATAGAGTTAAAAAGTAATAAAAGTTGAAGAATAATAATTTTAAAGGACATTACTTCCATGTCCTTGAAGGATAATTGAAACAAAGTTATAGTTAGCCTATATTTCAATTATCCTTCAAATTAGTAACCACATATTAACATTTTGTTAAAATTTTTCGGGAGGCCCTACAATCTTTGATAATTTAAAGGATATTCTGAGCATCTTGTAGAGAATAAAAAAATACCGGTTTACTAATTACGAAGTACTTAAAGGGTAACGACACAGCAATATGAAAAAAACGAGTACATAAATCATTAAATTGCCGTGGTCCGTATTGCATGAAAATTTTGGCAAAATTTACAATACCGTTTCATGAAAGATATAAAAAAGTATGTTGTAGAGGAGTATTACAGCGTTGTCTCGTTAAGCTTTCGGGAATAAAAAACAGGGTTAAACTATCTAAATTAATGTAATTAACCATTTCAGCAACAGCATAACCAAAACATGACAAATTCGAAAACCTTATTATGATTAATTAATGTGTTTATGGCCCATGACATCATATCCATTATAACTTGCGCACTTTATAATAACCAAGATATGGCAGAAGGGGTATCGTCTTGAGAAACTAACAGCTGCGCTTCTTTAGCCTCTATTCTAATTGAATATACTTCGTAAAATAGAAGTTTAACATAACAGAAAATAAATGTCATTCAAAATTCTAAGCTCATCACACATACAGCCAACTAGAAAACCCAAAAACCCTTCAATAATCTCCAACAAATAATTTCTGTTGAAAAAGGGATAAAATAAACTCAAACTTTTTTGTAGGCCAATAACTTAAAGTTTACTCTTTGCTTGACCTCCCACATTAAATATTCAACTAAGTTTGAAACTTTCTTTGAGGCCTATGCAAGGTCAATGTACATCCAACATGAGGACACTATGCAGCGTAGCCAAGCAAAACAAGCCAACTGCTGCTTGCCAAAGGACAATGTGCCGTTTGTCGGAAAATAAAAAAGTCTCCCACAAGATAAAGACGGAGGATGTTAAAATCAACACAAATTCATTGCTTCATGTTTGCATTTTATATCATTAGCCTATTTGTGTTTTGTTCAATTTTTTTTGTTTTCTCTTTTGCTTTCGCTAGAGCTATTATCTGAAGTGGCATATATCTAACTTACAATGCAATGAAACTTGTTTATAGCACAACAATGAAGAGGGAGAAAGACATAACAGCCAAAGAATAAAAAAGTTGAAACCAGGAAATACATTAACAAACAGAAATCCGGTACGAGAACAACTATTAAAGAACAACAATAACAATAAGAAGTGATGTCCTTTGGTAAGTGGTTGAGTGACAGCAAATGGGCATAAGGCGGCTGAGAAGTATCATTAATCAATTGTGTAGGAACTATAAACAAGTAAATACTTATGTATGTATTAAAGAGGTTGAAACAAAAGACTTAGGTTGCCGGTTGTGTGGCAGAGCAGCAATTACTTTATTTAGTGATATTTCGGCTTATTTATAATAATTCTTAACTCTAAAACTCTTATTTACTAAAATACATATTTACTCTAATTCTATGTGATTATACAGTGCAGCTCAGTGCAGTCAGTAACATACATGTAAACATAGACAGCTCGCAGCTACAAGCAATGCCGTTACATACGCACGCACACATGTACTAAGCGTGGGGCTGCTAGCAACGCAGTCGCGCACATTCACACATATGGTGCTAGCGTATGTAAGGCGATATGAAACTCTATAGCTAGTGCCGCTTATATATTTGGGGCTCGTGAGAAAGTGAACGTAATTATGAATACGTTGACTCTGCAAAATGTTTACATTCCACAGCCAAACATTTAGAAGTCGGCGTGTGGCTTTGTTGTTGTTAGTGACATGCTCTGATATACTACACCTCCTTTCCAAAAAAAAATCGTGAATACATATGAACGATTTTATAGCTGTGATAATTTAAGTATTTTTTTTTCTTCTTGTATATTTCCGCAATTAATTTATGAGTGTTTCATTTGATACTTTTTAGATTTTTATTGCTTGTCGTTTGTTTACAAAATTTTCTGTTGTGCCTGGTAATTATGTTACAATGTTTTTCAATTTTGTTTGTTTTATTTTCAAGTGTTGTCGACTTGAATAACTCATGTTTTTAGATGTTTGTTTACTTATTCATCTGATACATTTTCTTTATTTGCAATTTGTTTTCTTTTGTACAATTTGTATGAGTGTCGGTTTTTGTTTACGACGTTAATTACTTAAAACGTAAACAAAGTTTTATAGGTCGTAAAAAAATTTATATTTGTAAATTTATGAGCTAAAATTTTAGGCAAAATGAAATTAATTTATTCAAATAGCTTAAGTCTATTTTTATGAATTATGATATTCTTATTTTCTTTGCTTAAGGTACTATTATTTAAATCTATGTTTTCTATATTGTATGGAATTAAACTATAATTATTTTTATTATCGATATTTACTACTACATAGGGCCCTTTGTATCTACTATCTAGCTTATGACCTGATTCATTCTTAACTAAAACTAAATCTCCTAAATTTATTTCTTTATATTGAATATTTTTGTCGTAATAAATTTTTTGTTTTTCTTTGGCTTCTTTTACCAATTTATACGCTCTTTGTTGAGCTACTTGCAATCTATATTTGATTTCTTTCTCCTATGCCTCATAGTTATAAACTGGGCTAATTGTATTTTCTTTAAGAAATTCGTACGTAATGGGTATTTTCCCAAAAACCAATTCGAATGGACAATAACCATGAACCGTGGATGGTGTTGTATTGTAACAGTATGCAAAATATTTGATATACTCATCCCAATCATCTTTGTTAATGGATATATAAGAACGAATGTATTGGTTGAAAGTTCTGTGACTACGTTCAACAGTGCCCAAAGTTTGATGGTGATATGGGGTGGAAGTCTTGTGTTCAATTTTTAAAAGTTTACACAATTCTTCGAAGACATTATTTTTGTATTCAGTCCCCATATCAGTCATGATTGTTTTCATACAACCATAAATTAAGATAAAATTTTCAAAAATTGCTTTGGCCACTGCTATCGCGTGTTTGCTAGCAATCGGAATTGCGATCAGATACTTTGTCAAATCACATACAATTGTTATCGCGTATTCATTTCCATTTATCGATCTTGGTAATGGACCGATTGTGTCAATCTGTACTATATCGAAAGCTTTCGTTGGCGTTTCAGTGATAGTCATTGGTTCCTTTAAATTTGTATTTATTTTATTTTTACTGCATTTTATGCATTTTTTAATGTATTTTCTTATGTCATTTTTCATATTTTTCCAATAATATTTCTGTTTTATTTTGTTTGTCGTTCGATTGATTCCTGGGTGGCCACCATTAACAGGATCATCGTGATATTTTAGTAATATATTTTTAATTACTTCCTTATCTGTCACGTGCACAACCTCCGGAGTTAATGCAATAGTTAAGTTTTTGAGAACTTTGGTACCAACTTCTTTAAATTTATCTACTCGAGTATAATTATTTTTAAACAATTTGTCTCCTAAGGACAACTGTATTTTATTTATTTTCAAATTGTCGGCCTCTTTCATTAGCCTGGCAAAGAATTGATCTAAATCAATCTTCGCCTCAACAATTGAATTATCATTAATAGATGAATTGCCGGCTTCATTTGAAAGCCTGGCAAAGGATTGACCTGAATCGATCTTCGCCTCAACAATTAAATCATTAATGTATATTTTGCTACAAATTTTCTTTCCCTTTTTGAACTGCAGTTTCGGGGGGTCGAAAACGAGCTGAGCTAGCTTTTTTACTTCATAACTATTAAGCGCTTCATATATTTTAATGTTCTCTTCGTGACATTTTTCTTTGATGTTTTTTTTATTGGAATTTTTATTATTGGAATTTTTATTAGTTTCCGATCGAGTCGTAACCCTCATTATTTGACATGCTTTTATTGACATTTCCTTTAAATCATTTATATTGATGCGTGAAAGCGCATCCGCTACATAGTTTTCTTTTCCAGCTATGTACTCCACCTCAAAGTCATATTCCTCTAATTCCAGTCGAACTCTAGTTAATTTTGATGAAGGGTTTTTCATCGAAAATAAATATGTTAAGGGGCGATGGTCTGTTTTAACTAAAAATTTTCTACCATAAACGTATGGTCTGAAATAAGTGATTGCCCAATGGATTGCAGCCAATTCTTTTTCAATTGTTGCTTTATTGCTTTCACCTTTCGTGAATGCTCTTGACGCATAGGCAATTGGTAATTGTTTGCCTTCATATTCTTGACTAAGAACTGCGCCGCAGGCGTATCCACTTGCATCTGTTGTTATACAAAATTCTTTACTGAAATCTGGATATTGCAAGATATTTGGGTTAATTAATGCCTCCTTCAAGTAGACAAAAGCTTTTTGACATTCTTCTGTCCAATCGAAGGAAACGTTCTTCTTACATAACCTTGTTAAAATTCTGGAATGTTCCGCAAAATTTGGAACAAATCTCCGGTAATAGTTACAAAATGCTACAAATCTTTTAACTTCATCTGCATTTTTTGGGGTTGGATAATTTAAAACAACTTCAAATTTACTAGGATCCGGCAAAATGCCTTTATTTGTGCACTTGTGGCCAAGATAAGTAACTTCTTGGTTAAAAAATAAACATTTATCCGGATGCAATTTTAAATTATATTTTCTACAAGTTGAAAATACATCTCTCAAATTCGTAATCATGTGTTTTTCGGAACATCCTAATACCACCAGGTCATCCATATATAGAAAAGCTTGGGAAGGCTTAAGGCCTGCAAATGCAAGAGACATCATTCTTTGAAACGAGTTTGGGGCCACTTTTAAACCATATGGCAATCTTTTGAAACGATACGTGCCATCGTCTGCCGTAAACGAGGTTATGTCCCTAGAGTCTTTATGTAACTCAATTTGATGAAAGCCAGACATCAAGTCTAAGCATGAAAAATATTTAGCTCTACCCAATTGATCTAATATATCATCAATTCTTGGCAATGGGAATTTATCTGCCGTTAACTTTTTGTTTACCTGCCGGTAATCGACTACTAATCTCCATCTTTTATCATTTTTGCCTGGTAGAGGTTTTTTGGGTACAAGCAGAATGGGGCTATTATATTCTGACATAGACGGCTCTATAATGTCATCTTCAATTAATTTATTGACGTGTTTACTAATTTCGCTTTTATGAGCTTGTGGGATTCTGTAATTTTTTACATAGACTGGATTATTATCTTTCATACGTAATTTTTGCTTGTAAAAATTATTAGTGGTAATGGGTTCTGATTCTAGTGAAAATATGTCAATAAATTCTGCACATAGTTCATTAAGTTGTTCAGTAACAAATTTTGGAAAGTTTTTATTTAACCTTTTTAATTTTTCTTTAGTATTTTCTACTGTTTCCGGTTTATTTTTTACTACTGTGTAAAATAGTTGCGTTTTTATCTGTTGTATTTATGACTCTAATAAAGGTTTGCTTTGAATTTACTAAGGTGTTTGCTATAAAAATACCTTCGGATAATTTTTGATGAGGTATCAATAATTCAGAATTGCCATTTTCAATATGAACTTGTCGGATTACTTCCGATCTTGCTGGGATTGTTATGCAATTTACGGTTGGGTTATTTGTCATTTGGATTATTATGTTTTCTGGGTAATCATATGGACGTAGTATTAGGCTGTCTCCGTATTTATTGTAATCTAAAATGCAATTATATTTTTTAATAAAATCAAGTCCCAGAATTCCGTCACATGGGATTGGAAATGTATCTTCCACTATATGAAATTTGTGTTTAATTAATAGGTGATCATCCTTTAAATCTGCGGTAACCGTGCCAATAGTGCTTGTTAAACCATGACCAATGCCCTTTAGATCAGTTTTTTGAGAATAATTAATGGTGACATTATTGTCAATTTGACCCTTTTTTATAATTGATATGTCCGCTCCTGTATCAATCAGGAGGGTTGAAATAGAGTTATTTAGAGTTGTTCTTGAGGATATGTAGCTATTAAGGTGCAGATTGAAGACATATAGTCTTTTATTTATTGAGGTGGAGTTTGCTGGTTTTCCTGTTGGTTTATATTTCTGACATTTCTAGGGTTATTGCGATTAGGACCGCGTGATTGATTTCCGAAATTTCTTCCGGATCTTTGGTTGTTATTTCTATTATTATTATTATTATTATTATTAAAATTATTGAAACGTGCTGGAAATGTACGCCTTTGGTTACCTCTGTAAGAGTTATTTTGGTAACCTCTGCGGAAATTACCGCGAAAATAATTTTGTTGACGTATGTGCAACAATGAATTAGGGTTTCCCGTTATTTCTGTGCAGCTGTTGGTGAATTTGGATATAGCCTCGTTCATCGAAGTGAACGTTCCAGCTTGCATAATTGTTTTCACCTTATCATTGGAACAATTTTTACACATAGCTTTTACAGCAGTTTGTGTAGCATATTTGGTGGCTAGGTCTGTTGTTAAGCCATCAGATATGTATGCTCCCTCTAGTGATTTTGTCAATTTTTCAATCTCTGCAGTATATTGATTAGCAGTCTTACTGCGCTGTTGGATGTTTAGGAGTTTCGCTGTTATAACTTCAACTGACTCACCCTTTACCTTATTTTTTAGTTTTAGTTTTATTTCCTGTATTGACTCTTCAGCGCTTATCAAATTTCTAGCTGTGCCTTTTAGCTTAGTTTTTATCATGGACACTGCTAAAGCCTCATGTTCCTCTTTGATTTGTTCGAGGATATCAAGGGCATCCAGAAAACTCGATAAGTTTTCCGGTTTGCCATCGAACTCAGGTAAGATCGATGACGCAGTTTTAATAAATGAAGTCGCTGATTGCGCCATTTCGGAGTCTTTTTGAAAATTTTGCTCTAGTTTGGCGACAATGTTTGTTTGAGAAAATGTTTCTTGTTTCTCGATAGTCTCAGTCTGGATAGATTTATCAGAATCAGAATGAACTGTTTCTTCTTCTAGTTCCTCTTCTGAACTATCTTCCAGTAATTTTGCGTCAAAATCTATTTCAATCTCTTTTTGATAGGATTTTGGCACATCGAAGTCAATTTCATATCTAGACAATGAATACACCAATTTGTCTCTGATAGACGAAAAAATTTGGTATGCTTCTTTTTCGTGAGGTTTTGATAAATTAGTTCTCTTTATTATTTTTCCACTATTATTCAATGATAACAAAATGGTATTCAAATGTTTCTTTATCGTTTCAATTTTAATTTTTGTATTTTTACAAATACATTTATATGACTTCTCTGCATTTATTTTTTCATCAGAAAGCTCCTTCAAAATATCGTCCCACTTTTCCATTTATATTAAAATTTTTATTTATTACTTAAACTTTATTCTGATCGTCTGCTCGACTCTGGTATTTCTTTTTTTAAAAATTTATTGTGGGCTGAATATATTTTGAGAAACAAACTGATACAAGTGCAGATCGTCACAATCAGGAGCAGGATTTTTATGAATTCTAAAGCTTCAGAATGGTCAATAATTTTAATGCTATTGACTACATTCGCATTTGGGGTATCCACTTTAGAAGTTTTTCCGCCCATATCAGCAGTTAGATAGATAAATGGAAATGGTCTTTTTACTTACTCTCCTTTTTTTTCTTATATATCTTTTTTCCAAAAAAAAATTTAATACCAAATTTTTCTAGTTTAAATCTTTTTTTTTTTTTTTTTTTTTTTTTTTTTTTTTTTTTAGTCATACATGCTTTTACCGCCCATTTTTCTTATAAATCAACACAATTCTTCTACCAAAGTGGAAGGATACAAAAGATCTTCAATTGTGGGTTCTCTCTCCATTCCTATGAAGGACCAGAATTTTTTCAACCAATCTAGATTATGCCTATTTTTGCCTATATTACGTAATCTCGACTTTCGGGCAACGTCTGCGTTTTCACGCTCTAAATCTTCAACAATTTTATTTATTGCCTCGTAGTCAAGATCTTCAGGCAATGCACAATCCATGGGAATAGATTGCAAGTAACTAAATTAACGTATCAAAAATTTTTATCTTTCGATTGCTTTCTTAAACTTTGGATTTCTCTTTTTAGTTTTATCTTTAAATCTTTGTTTGTACATATATTAGCTTGTTGATACAATTCAGCTAATTTTCTTCTTTTAACATATTTTTGACCTCCTCTCTTCCGCTTGTATTTTACCGGCTCTGGAATGCGTGGCTCAACATTTACTTGAGCCCTATTTCTCTTCCTATACTCTTCCAAAGTCAGCGGCTTAGGGCCTTGCCTGACTTGTTCTTCTTTAATTTTTTTTTGTTGCTTCCAGGCCCAGTTCAACAATACCGGAAAATATTTTGTCAAACTGTTTTTGCGTTTCTATAGTCTCAATTGACATAACTTTATTTGACAATATTAATTTCTTTAATTTTTTTTTTTTCACAAATTTATTTCACTTGACTCTATTGTTTTTTGAAAATTTTTTAACCACATTATTGCTTTGATTAATTTTATTTTCTTATATTCTTCTTCTAGCTCTTTTATTAATTCTTCTAATATAATACACGCTTCCTCAGATTCTTTTTCGGTTGGTATGACCCCTTCCGAGGACATATCAACCGAGTAAAAAAAAATTTGGATCAAAAAAAACAAAGCGAAACGGCATCTATTTGGTGCCCTTCTAGTTTAAGCGGCCGTTAACGGCCGTTAAGCCAGCCATAATTTTGAAAAAAAAAAATTTTCTTATACTTAATTATTTGATTGATGCTTTGTGGATAATTCTTTTCCGTTATTCCAATAATCCTTTTTCCTCGGTTGCCATTACAACGTGTTCGTTCAATGATTCATTAAATCTTTGGATACTTCCCCTCTATTATGTCCTCGATTCTTGATTTTCATCGTATGCCATTACAACGTGTTCGGGCAATAATTCATATTTATTTATGTTGATCAATAGTTCCGATTCAAGAAATTTCTCGTTCAAAATTAT
>CAXKVI010000004.1:116767867-116797867 GCA_964058755.1 Campiglossa producta
GTAAAGTAGCCGACGTCACGTCACTTGCCAAATTTCGGTTATCGATTGATGTTCTTTTAGCGTTCTCCCCCTACTCGGGCTCCTCGTCTCAACTGACTTTCCATTTTTGTTGATTTTCCTGGATTTCTCCACTTTGATTATTGTTGATATATATTTAGTTTTCGCTTCCCCGATTTTTTCTGTTTGCACTTTTCGGTTAGCAGCAGCTGCAGCTGTTCTACTTAGTGGCTATTTTTGTTTTGATTGTCAACAAAATAAGTAAGCCAAGTGGCATAACAATGTTGATTCGCGCAAATGAAAATCGATTGTACTTTTGTTTATTGAGATTGATGACAAGGATGGGACACAGTGGGAAAAGGCACTTGTTTTTAGTGTTATTTTATTTTATGTTATTTTATGTTAATTTATTTTATTTTATTTTTTATTTTATTTTATTTTATTTTATTTTATTTTTTATATATTATGTCTTTTTTGCTTTTGTTTTATTTTATGTTATTTAATTTTGTTTATATTATGGTTGATTTTTTATATTTTATATTTATTTTATTTTGTTTTGTATTATTTTATCTTATTTAAATTCTATTTTTTTCTTTTATTTTTTTATTTTTTTTTAATAAATTGTGTTTTATTTAATTTAATTTGTTTTCTTTTATTTTGTTTATTTAATTTTTATTTTACTTTACTTTTGTTTTTTTTCTTATTCATTTTACTTTATTTTATTTTATCTGATTTTATTTTATTTTATTTTATTTTATTTTATTTTATTTTATTTTATTTTATTTTATTTTATTTTATTTTATTTTATTTTATTTTATTTTATTTTATTTTATTTTATTTTATTTTATTTTATTTTATTTTATTTTATTTTATTTTATTTTATTTTATTTTATTTTATTTTATTTTATTTTATTTTATTTTATTTTATTTTATTTTATTTTATTTTATTTTATTTTATTTTATTTTATTTTATTTTATTTTATTTTATTTTATTTTATTTTATTTTATTTTATTTTATTTTATTTTATTTTATTTTATTTTATTTTATTTTATTTTATTTTATTTTATTTTTTAAATTTTTTTTTTAATTTTATTTTATTTTTTTTAATTTAATTTTATATTATTTTATTTTATTTTATTTTATTTTTTTTAATTTTTTTTTAATTTTATTTTATTTTATTTTATTTTATTTTATTTTATTTTATTTTATTTTATTTTATTTTATTTTATTTTATTTTATTTTATTTTATTTTATTTTATTTTATTTTATTTTATTTTATTTTATTTTATTTTATTTTATTTTATTTTATTTTATTTTATTTTATTTTATTTTATTTTATTTTATTTTATTTTATTTTATTTTATTTTATTTTATTTTATTTTATTTTATTTTATTTTATTTTATTTTATTTTATTTTATTTTATTTTATTTTATTTTATTTTATTTTATTTTATTTTATTTTATTTTATTTTATTTTATTTTATTTTATTTTATTTTATTTTATTTTATTTTATTTTATTTTATTTTATTTTATTTTATTTTATTTTATTTTATTTTATTTTATTTTATTTTATTTTATTTTTTTTTTTTTTTTTTTATTTTATTTTATTTTATTTTATTTTATTTTATTTTATTTTATTTTATTTTATTTTATTTTATTTTATTTTATTTTATTTTATTTTATTTTATTTTATTTTATTTTATTTTATTTTATTTTATTTTATTTTATTTTATTTTATTTTATTTTATTTTATTTTATTTTATTTTATTTTACTTTATTTAAAATACATATTTTGTTTCATTTTATTTTACTTAGATTAATGCTTCCACTGTGCTTTGGAAACCATAAAAAATTCCTGAAAATCCAACATTACGCATTATAATTGTGAATAATTTCTGAAGTGCTCTTGATCGTCGCTGTAGATAAATGTGTGGCTTATAAATAATGACTACAAAGTTAAGCGTCGTTTAAGCAATATTTGTCATACACTCGAGCATTATTTATGAAAGCGAATTACTTGAAAGCCTCACGAAAGCTTCGATGTAGCCAAAAGTAAACACTTATTACGCAAGCACACATACTCACTCACACATTTTACCTAAATATAAACTTGAATACGTTTTCATGAATTGCTTAATGTATATAATTTGGTGATTGCCACGTACTTAATGAAAACATACAAATTTATATCCCTCAAGTGTCTGTTAATTTGTTGTTATAGACGCCATTTTACCATTAACAACAATAGCAACTTGGGTTTATCTTAATCGGTCACTTGCTGATTGCTAACCGCTTCTGATTTTCGATTAGCTTTTTTCAAGCTCACTTTATTGCATTTGTACATAATGCTCTTTGTCCAATTTTGTTGTATTTGTATTTGCTTTCACTTTATTGCAATTGATTTTGTTTTGTTTGTTCGTAAGTATTTCAAGTGTTTTCCCACTTTCAATATTCAGTCAACATTTGTGGATTTTTGTTGAGTAAACTTGCAGTTTGTATGAAATATTTTTGCATGTGTCTGTGTGCTTGTCATTTGTAACTCTTTTAGAGTCAGACTGTCATTGTTTTCGTCTGTGTATGTTTCAGTGTGCAAATGCAAAAGTGAATTCAAGTGATCTTTGGTTAAAGTAACTAATAAGTCAAACGCTCAAATGTGTGTCAATTGTGCTTAGTTTAAGCAGTGAAATTGATAAATTGTGAATACATCAATTGCGAAAATACCTACAGACATTTAGTTATGATGGAATGGGATAGACTAGAGCTCTGGATTTTATTAGAAATATGCCAATACATAGACTTATGTGTATTTATATTCATGCATATTTAATAATTCTATTGAAATTTTCCTTTGTTACTCTTTTATCTACGTTTTGTCATAATCCAAAAATTTTAGGTTTGCATAAAAAATGCGGCCGCCGTGGTGTAGCGGTTAAGTGTTCGGCCTTCTACACCAAGTCGTGGCGGTTCGATGCCCGGCAAAAGTAACATCAAAAATTATTTAGAAAAAGAATTTTTCTAAACGGGGCCGCCCCTCGGCAGTAGTTTGGCAAACTCTCCGGGTGTATTTCTGCCGTTCGGAGTCGGCAAAAAAGTGTAGGCCCCGCCAACTTGTGGGAAACACTCAAAAAGCAACACACCACAAGTTGGAAAGAGAAGCTCGGCTAAAAATCTCGTTAGAGGTTATGATAACCTGTTGTTATAAAGAATGTTACGTATACGCCATGTACGCCACCATGGGCTGTCACAACATTTGCTGCTGCAAATGCAAACATTTTTCCCATCTACATGAAATGAATAAATGACATTTATCATCATCAAACAAAAAATTTGAAATTTAGAGTAGTTAGAAATACGAAACAAGCAGAATTAAAAAATTATATAAGAAAAAATAAGAAAAACAGCATATTTTGCTGGCCATACAAAAACAATAAAAACAAAAACAAGCAAAAGCTTGAGTGCAGTTTGAATGAGTGATCGATCAGCTTGGGAATATAAATTAGATTAGCATGAACACAAAAATGTATGGATTTTTGTAGATATTCAAAAAATGTGCATTAGATGAGTTGCGCTTCCAAGAGTGCGAGATATGAGTAGTATGGTAAAGGGTACGAAGAACTCTTTTATAAAATTGCAGAAATTAATTTCACTGCTTCAGTTATATTATTTAAACTGATTGATTGATTTCTACATTCATTCCAAGAACATGCATCAAATATTTCAATATTGTTATTTTTTTATTCAATTTTTTCATTGATTTCTTCAAATAAATATTAAAATTTTTTTTTGCATAAAAATAAATCAAATAAATTGGTGTGAGATGTGTACTATATTGCATAAAACCAAATATGGTTTTAACTTCATAAAAACTGTGTTCAGTATATATTCGTTGAAAGGTATTTAGGAGTGTATGAGTAACAAATCAAAGTATTGAAGAAAAAGTACTCTCATATGGCTCAACATTTTTTAAGTTACTAACGCCCGTTTTTTCAGTGCAAGCTTAAGCTTCAGTTCGAGTTTAAACGGTCAATTTGTATGAGATAAACTCTAGTCAACTTTGTCTGTGGTTTAAACTTGTTCTGAAAAACTGGGCCTAAGAAAGTTTAAAAGATATCAAATCCAAATATTTGGAGGGGACATAAAACAGAGATGATTACAAAATAGCTCTATTCTTTTTTTTTTTTAAAGATGAAGTTAAAAAAAAAAATTGTTGCCACAAATAATTTTATTGAAATTTGTATTTAAAATTTTGAAATTTCTTGTTTGTTTTTTAATTAAATTTTCTTCAAACAAAAGGTACTAAATTAAAAAATTAAAAAAAAAGTTATTGCACTATTGATTTTATTGAAATTTTGTTTTATAATTTTGAAGCTTCTTAATTTTTTAATACATTTTTCTTAAAAAAAAAAAAAAATATTTTTGAAAGTTTTTTAGCAAAAGAAAAATTTTAAAAATATTTAAAAAATTTTCGGTTGAGAAATATTTAACTTTTAAACAACATTTTTCCAAGAGAGTGAAAAAATTTAAAAAAAATTATACCACTTCTGATTTCATTGAAATTTTATTTTAAAATGCATGGCTTCATACGTTTTTTTGCTAATCTTTTAAAATTTTCAAACGAAAGTCTTAAAAAAATATTTTGAAAAATTAAAAAAAAATTGCTTTGAAATATGTGCAGCAAAGAAAAATTTGAAGATTTTTTAAACACTTTTTTTACATTGTTTTTTTTTTTTTGTAAAGTTTTGTGTGCTAAAATTGCAGTGGAAGAATTTTTTTTTTTTAATTTTCAAACAAAAATCTTTAAAAAAAAGTTTTTTGCAAATCTTTTAAAATCTTCAAATAAAAATCTTCAAAAAATATTTTGAAAAATTTAAAAAAATAGTTTTAAAATTTGTTCAGAAAAGAAAAGTTAAAAAACTTTTTATACAAATTTTTCTGCAGATTTTTTTTGAAGTTTTGTGTGCTAAAATTGCAGTGGAAGATTTTTTTTTCTAAATTTTCAAAATTTTATTGATATATTTTTCTTTATATGTTTTTTGCAAATTTTAAAATTTTTTTTTTCATTTCAAAAATTTTCATAAAATTATTCAAGTTTTCAAATAAAAATCTTTAAAAAATTTGAAAAAAATATTTTTGAAATTTTGAAAAAAAAAAAACGTTAAAAACTTTGTTTGCTCAAATTTTTTTTTTTTAATTAGTTATTAGTATTTATTATAAAAAGTTCTAATCAAATTTTTTATTCAGTGGAAGAAAATTTTTTCATTAATTTTACAAAAATCTAAGCAAAAATATTTTTGAAAACCTTAAAAAAAAGAAAAAAAAAAAATTTTTGTGCACTCCCTTTTTCCTGAGTTTTCTTGATATTTAAAAAAAATCGTAACTTCTATTGAATTTTCTTAAATCTTTTTTTTCTAATTTTAAAAATAATAAATTTTTTTTATTGCAATTTTTTGAATAAGAAATATTAATTCAAATATTAATTTTTTATTATATTTCCAATAAAAATGTTTTTTTTTTTTGAATTCCTTTTAAATGTATGTCCTACAAAAAAAATCTCCACATTTGTTTTGCAATCACATATCTACATACTTACCCATCAATTTGATCACCTCTCGATGGCTAATAAAGACATTCAGGTAGCCATTGGCGAGCAGCGGAAACCAGCCGACCAGCATACACCAGCAAACACTCAAGCAAAATTTCGCTGTCATTTCGTTGATTTTATTTTTGTTGTTGTTGTTATTGTGACTTAGATGAATGCAGCTTTCAAAAAAAAAAATCTATGAATGCTGCACTCAATTACAGAAGATGATAGAAAAGACGAAGGATGTTGATAAAAGCGACAAAAAAATATGTTTTAGATGAATCGTAGGTTTGAAAGTCAATTTAAAAGCAACGATAGAAGAGTGAGCCAATAAAAACTGAAGAGATTTGTCGGGACGAAGTATTTTTTTTGCTTAGATTTTTGATGATGATTTTTCGTCGATTTTTGAAGTTAGTTTAGGGGTTTTTTTTCGATTGTTTGTAGTTGTTTTAGGCGTGAAAATGTGTGTTTCGCACTCGTTTTGGCTCAACAGTGACTGAATTTGAGCGGGAAAAAAATTACGCCAACAAACAGTCTCAGCAATCAGACAACTGACACTGCCGACAATCAATTCTGATTTCAATGCGCACGTATTGCCCAAGGACTATGATTTGATTCTTTAGCGTAATAATTTTTTTTTTTTTTTTTTTCGTTTTATTTGATTATTTCGTTGTTGCTATTTTTGCTGTTGCTATTTCGTGATTGTGTTGTTCGTTGACCACCAACGCCACTTTCACCAAAAGCGCCACGCAATCAACAGCCAGCCACATATGTACGTAAAGAGCTTTGATTGCAATGATACTCGTTTCGTTGTCACACTTTTTCCGCTCCGCCGCTTTTGCTCCTCAAAGTATGCAATGCCTGTGGCAGTGTTTGTGGCGTTGATGACGGCGACGACGACGACGCCAACGATGTGGACGTCAGCAATGCGGTTTGTGTAGGGTTCAGTGTTGTTTTACTGGTAATTTGAAATGCTACTTGTTTTTGTAGCCATTTTTGTTCTCCACAGCTGTGTGGTACATTGACAAGTGTTGAACAGAATTTGTTGCTTGTTGTTAACGTTCAAGCAATTTTGTTGAATTTTGTTGTAAATTTCGTTATTGTTTTTGCTGCTGTGGTTGTATTCTATGTTTGCCTGCCTGTTTGACGTACAATATTTGGCCAAGCAATATTCGTCAGTTGCCATTTCTCTGTCGGCATAGATAGGATTGCAAAATCAAATAGCTTTTGTAGAGTTTTTATGTGTTGTTCGTAGTTGCGGCTCTATGTACATATGTATATGTGTGAATAGGTCGTTGTGATGATATTTGTGCGACGTGTCTTTGCGAGTCTTTATTGCACTTTTTTCTTTGATTGCTTTTAATATTTTTTTTCTATCACGAAAGGTGCCGAGTGTTCTGACACTGATTTTCTACACTAACAAAAGTGGCTTCCCTCTTTGACATAGGCTTTTGGTTTGGATTAGGTGCACATATCCCACAGATGCCATTATTTTTTTATAGGTTACAAACAGACCCACACATATTCTGCAGCTGCCATACTCTTGCTACACATCTCTTGTTCAATTCTTTCGATTAATTCATTTTTGAGCGACACTTTCTGTAACGAGAAAAATTAAAAGTAAATTGGATTAGAAGAAGAAGAAAATTCTAAATAATAAATCAACAAAAACCAGTAATGATAAAACTATCGCTTTCTGGGTCATACACCTTCCAAACTTCTATGATATTCTATTTTATTTTTCTTTCTTTTTATTTTACTTTCTTGTATTCTATCATATCTTATTTTACTTTGTTTTATATTGATTTATTTTATTTTTGATTTTATTTTATTTTATTTTAATTTATTTTATTTTATTTTATTTTATTTTATTTTATATTTATTTTATTTTATTTTATTTTATTTTATTTTATTTTATTTTATTTTATTTTATTTTATTTTATTTTATTTTATTTTATTTTATTTTATTTTATTTTATTTTATTTTATTTTATTTTATTTTATTTTATTTTATTTTATTTTATTTTATTTTATTTTATTTTATTTTATTTTATTTTATTTTATTTTATTTTATTTTATTTTATTTTATTTTATTTTATTTTATTTTATTTTATTTTATTTTATTTTATTTTATTTTATTTTATTTTATTTTATTTTATTTTATTTTATTTTATTTTATTTTATTTTATTTTATTTTATTTTATTTTATTTTATTTTATTTTATTTTATTTAATTTTATTTTATTTTATTTTATTTTATTTTATTTTATTTTATTTTATTTTATTTTATTTTATTTTATTTTATTTTATTTTATTTTATTTTATTTTATTTTATTTTATTTTATTTTATTTTATTTTATTTTTTTTTGGTCTTCCTTTTCCGTTTGATAACTCTGTTATCGATAAATATATCGAAATGAACCAAAGTCCAAATGAAAGCTGTGGTCTTCCCCTTTCGTTTGATACCTATTTTATGCGAATATTCCAAAGTTTACGTAAAACCTCATTTTGACCGATAACTCTATTACCGATAAATGTATCGAAATACCATGTTGCCTGCTACCTATTATTACCTCTATTTACCTAAACTTATGATTTTATACATATATTAGTAAGTTTTTATTTCATTTGACTTTATTTTATTTTAGCGACTACCTTTAGTACACCATTAATGTTAATTCAAAATGCTATTCTATGGTTCTTTGTGGAATATGGCTTGTTTTACCAAATCCCCCTATACCATACACGTCAAGTGCTGGCTTGTTTGCCTGTCTGCGTTTATGTACTTTTGGTTTTTCGGTGTAAGCTATTTTCTTCTTATCACTTTTTTCTTTGAAATCTTTTGTCGGTAGCCTTTGATTTTTTTATGCTTGCTCTTACGTGTGTCTGATTGTATTGCAGTTTGTTTCTCTTTGCTTGCTACATTTTTTCATATCTTTGTCCTTTTTTTTGCTTTTGACTGCCACACCAAACTTTTTCTAAACAGAAATTTTAAATGTTGCAAACTTCTTGAAAAAGCAATTAAAAAGTTGCAAAGATTAAGAGTCTCTTAAGGCGCGTAGTCGCGTGCAACATGCTCATGTGAAAGCACTTGCACACACACACTCTCATGCCAGTAATTGCTTAGCACTTAACTAATATACTCATGCTATGTGTTTTAGCGCCAGCACCAGATGATTTAGCAAAATTTAGTGCCACACCTTTGTTGTTGGTTTGTTCTCTGTTTTTGCTGTTTGTTTGTTGTTATTTGATTTTTGGAAGTTTTTGCTTCCCTATTCACCAATACATGTGCATACCTACCCATGTTGTGTTACTAAATCAAGACTGCAAAACAAGTCAATCTAGAAATTACTCAATTAATCACGACGAAGGAAAAAGAGTCAGTTTCGTAGTTTTGAGAGTTTGAATGCGAAAGTTTTAAGTATTTAACTTTTTGGGCAGGTTTTTCGAATCGAAGTTTGGCATAGGAAAAGACGCAGTTCGATGTCAAAGAGCTGTAGATATGTGCAACAGGCAGGTGTTAGACTTAATTTATGACTTTTGTTGCAGCACCCTTAAGTAATGTTTTTCGTCATAAATTTCTTTACTTACAATAAAGGCTAGGTTGGGTTGAGAGAGCATACCTGTACTCCATTTGGAGATGCTTATGGCTTTTTTCGAACGTCCTCAGTTGGCATACCCTATACCAAAATTAAAAATCTTTTTAATTTCATTTCTTTTATTTTATATCATTTTTATTTTCTCATTTACATTATTTATTTCATTTAAATTTATTTAACTCAATTTTATTTAATTTTTTTATGTTTTTATTTTTTTTTATTTTATTTTATTTTACTTTTTTTTATCTTTTCTCTTTGGTGGTAAACAAATTAAATAAATGTTAACCAAAACTTACATGCATTTCGCATACCAAACAGTAGCTGTTTGAGCAATTGAAAACTTCAACCCAAAGTTTAACAATACCGAAAAAATAGTTCGTAATTTTATTTGCGGTTTTTGTTGTTGTTATACGCTTGCAAGAAAATGAAATGAAATTTTGTGCCAGCAACAGCTTGATGACTGTTGTTATCGTTAAGCTTTCTATACATTTGCTCTTAAACTTATGTGCTTGTGCTAGTATGCGCTAGTTTGCACAAACATAGAACTAATATATGTAGGTGAGCCATTCCAAGTCAAATTGCTATACTTATCTTTATACTTATACTTATACTTATACTTATACTTTTACTTATACTTATACTTATACTTATACTTATACTTATACTTATACTTATACTTATACTTATACTTATACTTATACTTATACTTATAGTTATACTTATACTTATACTTATACTTATACTTATACTTATACTTATACTTATACTTATACTTATACTTATACTTATACTTATACTTATACTTATACTTATACTTATACTTATACTTATACTTATACTTATACTTATACTTATACTTATACTTATACTTATACTTATACTTATACTTATACTTATACTTATACTTATACTTATACTTATACTTATACTTATACTTATACTTATACTTATACTTATACTTATACTTATACTTATACTTATACTTATACTTATACTTATACTTATACTTATACTTATACTTATACTTATACTTATACTTATACTTATACTTATACTTATACTTATACTTATACTTATACTTATACTTATACTTATACTTATACTTATACTTATACTTATACTTATACTTATACTTATACTTATACTTATACTTATACTTATACTTATACTTATACTTATACTTATACTTATACTTATACTTATACTTATACTTATACTTATACTTATACTTATACTTATACTTATACTTATACTTATACTTATACTTATACTTATACTTATAGTTATACTTATACTTATACTTATACTTATACTTATACTTATACTTATACTTATACTTATACTTATACTTATACTTATACTTATACTTATACTTATACTTATACTTATACTTATACTTATACTTATACTTATACTTATACTTATACTTATACTTATACTTATACTTATACTTATACTTATACTTATACTTATACTTATACTTATACTTATACTTATACTTATACTTATACTTATACTTATACTTATACTTATACTTATACTTATACTTATACTTATACTTATACTTATACTTATACTTATACTTATACTTATACTTATACTTATACTTATACTTATACTTATACTTATACTTATACTTATACTTATACTTATACTTATACTTATACTTATACTTATACTTATACTTATACTTATACTTATACTTATACTTATACTTATGGAATCCCCCATTTGCATACTAGGATATTTCATGTACTTTTTACATTTTAGTTTTGCATTTCAACAGTTTTCAACAGTTGCCATAACGCTTGGTTGAAATCTTCATACATATGTATTTACACTGAGCGCTTGCTGGCTTTCAACAACAATAGCATCAATTTTCGTGTTCAATTTTTGTATGGTTGGGCTGAGCAAAACGTTGCCATGCAACCAAACATTATTTACTATGTGGCATGCATGTCCTTCGGATATAGTTTTGTACGCCAAAACTTTTACCTTCGACTTCTACCGCTGTTTGCTGATTCGTGCAAGGTAACGCGAACGCATTTGAAATGAAGGCAAGCGGAAGTTCAACAGTGGTGTATTTCCGCCTGAGCGGCAGCGTATTTGTGACTCTTGAATGCATGCGAACATAAGAGCAGAGCGCGTTTTCCACTTGCCGCTTGCGTATTTCGCCATTGGAAGAATGGGGACAAGTCAGCATCGTTATGCTGTTTGTGCCAAAAAAAGCTTTTTCCATATCAAAATGTTTGTACAAGGCTCTGCCTTCTGGCTCTGTGACTCTCCTGAACGTTTATCTGTCAGCAGTCATACATCAAGCTAGCTGGCAGCCTAGCGACATATACTTAACAACCAGAAACTACCATCCACCAACCCCCTACTGCCAACATTGCCAAGGCACAACCTCGTAACACTCTCAAGCAGGCAAGCAGAAAAATTTTGAAAATGGAAAGTTTTTTTCTTTCTTCTTATTTTGTGAGAAAATCATGAAATAAATTTCAATAAAAGCTTCAACCAGTGACGCGCGTAAGCGTTGGCATGCATACACTGCAAAGAATATGTACAAGCTCAATGCAACGAAACACAAATTCGTTAGAGCGTGGTAACACGCATACGAAGACTAACACGGTTGAGTTTTCTGCGTCGAAGACTAACACACTTCAGTTTTCTGCGTGGAAGACTAACAACATTAGGGCAAAATCTCGGAACCCGGTTCGCATCGAACTAAGAACCACACCCTGATAAAACCCTCATCAACACCTTTCATTTGGTACCCATATTATCCAAATATTTTCTTGGGTCACACCTGGTCCACATTTTGGTCGATATTTCGGAATCGTTTCGTACATTGCACTTAGAACCCCTCCCCCCGCAAACGCCTTTTATGTGAAATCCATATCGTACAAACATCCTCTAAATCACACCTGGTCCACGTTTAGGTCAATATGACGGAACCGCGTTCGCATATGCAACTGAGAACCCTACATCGTTAAAACCCTTATCAACGCCTTTCTTTCAATATCCATATTGCAAAAACACCCTCCATGTTCACATGTGCTCCACATTTAGGTCAATATCTTGGAACAGGATTCGCATATGGAACTAAACCTAGTTAGAACTCTCATGAACATCTTTCATTTGGTACCAATGTTGTCCAAACACTTTCTGGGGCCATACCTGGTCCACATTTTAGTCGATATCTCGGAAACGGGTTCCCACATGGACCTAAAATCCATCATCTGCTAAAACTCTGGTCAACACCTTTTTTTTGATATCCATACCGTACAAACAAATGATAGGGTCACATCTGGTCCACATTTTGGTCGATATTTGCTAACTTGGTTCGGACATGGGACTTAGAAAGACTCCCTGTTAAAACCCTCATCAACATCTTTCATTTGGTACACATATTGTCAAAACACTTTCTAGGGTCTCACCTTGTTCACATTTAGGTCTATATCTCGGAAACGGGTCCCTACATGGGACTGGAAACAAATTTCCCTTAAAAAACGTATTAACACCTTTCATTTGATACCCATATCTCAGAAGTTCCTTCTAGGGTCACAGCTGGTCCACATTGGGTTTCAAGGCCCCGATCACCTAGGAATATGAAATATAGTTTAAAACCTATTCTCATATCCACAAAAATACATACAAAATTTTATAAAAATCGACCAAGCCGTTTAGAAGATTTATGCTTGGGAACACCGTGACACGAGATTTTTATATATTAGAAAATTTCATATTATTTACGGTTAAGGCTACGGCTACGACGAAGTTTAGGGAATCGGTAAAGATTAAGGTCATGGTAACGGTAAAATGTATTGTTACGGTTGCAGGTATGATGACGGTTCCTGTAATCATTACGGTAATCATTAGGAAACGGCTACGGCTACGGTAATAATTTCAATAAGGGTTATGGTTATTTGTGTGGCTTTAGTAAAAATTACGCTTACGGTTACGGTTATGGCTACGATGATGTTAACAGTTCTGTTAACAATAGCGGTTACAGAAGTCGTCATAATGATTATGTCTGGCTACGGTATGGTTAACTCTTACGGTTAGAAACGGTAGAATAAGGGGGAAAACGCCTTGGAAAGTATGTAGTTTTATTCAAATTGACTGGTTGATTCCACGCGAGAGAGACTTCTTCGGAACTAAACAAGGTTTCGAATCTGTATAAAGCGCTTTACTACAGCTACAGATTTTCCCTACAGGGTCTCTATTCAGTTAATGTGTGCATCTCTCTGTTGTTATGCATGCAGAAAATATTTTAGTAATCTAGCAATTTTGGTGTTGTTACTGATGGATACAATGATGCCGAACTTCCGTCACTTTTCCGCCCATTCATCTAAAGCGAAGGACTTGTTAGTGTAACGCATATGTAATGAGTATTTTGTGAAGCTTCTAATGGGTGCCATAGATATCAATGATTCCGCACTACTGAAGAAACAACGAGGGGCGTGTGATAAGTTCTTCGCCAAACAAATTGAAGCATCATCGCGAATAACGTTCTAAGTGTCATTTTTTTCAAAGCCGGTTTTATTGCATATAACATTTTGCATTGCTCCCTTGCATTATCCAGATAACAAATTTTCTAAAATTCAACACACTAAAACTGTAAAAATGCATTTAAAAATAGTAGGGTTATTTAAAGTGACATACATTATTTTGCATAGAAGTGTCGAAAGTGATTCGTAATGGCACTGGGAGATCATAAGAAAGGTGTAAAACTAATTATATGAAAGATAAAAAAAAGTTAAGGAGACAGATGAGAGAAATAAATTTAAAACATATGACTTTAGCGTTCCTCCTCCTGCTCTCCTGACAAATTCTGATTTTGTAACTTAGAACGCTATTCGCGGTGAGCCTTCAAGTGTTTTGAATATTGTATCTGGATAGATTACAGAATGTGTTCATATTATTTTATTATATTCTACTTTATTTAATTTAATTTAATTTACTATAATTAAATTTTATTTAATTTTACGTTTTTTGTTATATTTTGTTTTATTTTATTTTTTTTATTGTTATTTTATGATATTTTTTTAATTTATTTCGTTCAATTAAAATTTGCCTGCTTTATTTTATTTAATTTTATTTTTCTTTATTTTTATTTAATTTTTTATTTTTATTTTTTTCATTTTATTTTACTATGACTGGGCAAAAATTAAAATTTTTCCGAAATTTTGATTGTGGAACTATATGATGCATGGAATTCGTTATTTTAATACAGCATAGGACATGCAATGATTAATTACTCTAAATCCTAATAATGAACATTCATACTGCTGGCGAAAGGGAGACGATATATGAGTATTGCTCATAGAGATATACAAAGTTATGAGCACGAGTTTTATAATGGCACAATTCAATGAATGTTGTAAAATGCGATTCTATATAATTGAATGCGTGCCTCAAATAACGTTGTAACCGACATTTTTTTCAAAATGCGTTTTTTTGTTGATTCTTATTCTAACGGCAGTTTTCCATAATTCTACAGAAAAAGTGAGCTATTTTGAGTATTTTTTGGGCCCCTAGCCCAAAGAGACATCAAACTGTTTTTACTTCTACCGAACATTTTATATTTTGTCGCTTACAACGTTTTTTTAGGCGCTCATTCAATTATAGAAACATTTTAATTTTCAATATGTAAATGTAGAAACAAAATGACAGTTTTACATAACGTTTATTGTGCATGGAAACATGTCTGAATAATTGTTAATAGCTTCATAACTTCAAAAGGGAGCTAAATGCTTACACATATAATATAGATTAACATATGTAAGTACACATGTACTGTTGGTTCGACAATATTTAGCGGCGCTCTCAAAACATGCAATCAATGCGCGTTGAACAGAATTTTTGCCTCTGGCAATGCAGGTATTTACAGGTATTACAATTTCATGTATCCAAAATATCCACAACAAACGTTGCTGAAATGATTTATCCTGCAACAGATATAAGTGAATATGAGTGTGCTTGATGTTATCTACATATGTGTGGCGTATAGCAATTGATTTCAAAATGACAACCGGGGAACATTGCGGTATTCGTATTCCAATTTCAATTTGTTTGGTTAAATGCTTGATTGTAAAGGGTGAATGATAAATACTACTTGTTAGGGAACCCAACAGAAGGAATAATTTTTGAGCACAGTATTTGCTTTTTAAATACGATGTTTTTTTCACATTTTTCAACATCTTTTTAAAGTCATTTTGAGGCGTATTGATTTTTTTATCAATTTTGATGGTACACCATGGCGTATGATGAATTTTTTTTGGGTCAATAGTGAATTGATCTTTGATGATGTGTTTATATCAACGAAAGAAGAAGACCGTCTACAAAAAAAAAAAAAAAACACAAAAAAAAAAAAAAAATAAGATAGAATAAAATAAAATAAAATAAAATAAAATAAAATAAAATAAAATAAAATAAAATAAAATAAAATAAAATAAAATAAAATAAAATAAAATAAAATAAAATAAAATAAAATAAAATAAAATAAAATAAAATAAAATAAAATAAAATAAAATAAAATAAAATAAAATAAAATAAAATAAAATAAAATAAAATAAAATAAAATAAAATAAAATAAAATAAAATAAAATAAAATAAAATAAAATAAAATAAAATAAAATAAAATAAAATAAAATAAAATAAAATAAAATAAAATAAAATAAAATAAAATAAAATAAAATAAAATAAAATAAAATGAAATGAAATAAAATAAAATAAAATAAAATAAGATAGAATAAAATAAAATAAAATAAAATAAAATAAAATAAAATAAAATAAAATAAAATAAAATAAAATAAAATAAAATAAAATAAAATAAAATAAAATAAAATAAAATAAAATAAAATAAAATAAAATAAAATAAAATAAAATAAAATAAAATAAAATAAAATAAAATAAAATAAAATAAAATAAAATAAAATAAAATAAAATAAAATAAAATAAAATAAAATAAAATAAAATAAAATAAATAAAATAAAATAAAATAAAATAAAATAAAATAAAATAAAAAAAAATAAAATAAAATAAAATAAAAAAAAAAAAATAAAAAAAAAAAAAATAAAACAAAAAAAAAAAAAAAAAAAAAATAAAATGAATACAATGTAACCAGATACATACAAAAATAAAAATAAATAAAATAAAATGAAATGAAATGGAATGGAATGAAATGAAATAAAATAAAACAAAATAAAAAAGAATAATAGACAATTTATTATAAATTAACATAAAGTTGAAAAAAAAACAAATAAATGAAATTAAAAAAATTAAATTAAAACGATAAAAAAGAAATAAAACGAGTAAGGAAAGCTGTCTTCGGCTGTGTCGAAGGCTATATACCTTTCATGAATAAGCGTCACGATTTTCACAGTTCGATCCACAATATAGTCTGTGCGAATTTAACTTTAGCTCATACTGAAATTATCGATATATTGGTCCAATCTCATTGATTTTTAGCATCGACATTCCACCTTCCAAAAGATCAATAGTTACGAAATTTCACGTTCCTACCTATCTAATTAAATGAGTCATCTACCGAAATCCGTTTATCGGAACAATCGAAATATTTATCCCATCACAATGTTTTTCGATATTGCATATATAGAAATAGCAATACATACAAAATTTTGGGTTTTTACTTGTTTAATTACAGGAGGTTTCGTTAAAACAGATAGACGGATATGGCTGAATCAACTCATATTCTTCTCTTACTTACAAACATCGGACCAAAGTTATAATACCATTTTATCTGCATGAAATGTAGAAAAATGCAACAAATATGTAGAATAACATAAACAAGGGAAGTTAAAAAATAACCTCTTCTTTGGAACACCCTGTAAGTGATTTTACTTATGAATACGTACGTAGGTACGTATCTATAAACGTATTCATTCGCCATTGTAGCTATTTAGCCTCGAGATAATAATTTCATTGACGCTTATTACTGCCTAAAATTTGGATATTGGAATATTTCAATGACCAATTACCTTTGATAATTTACAATTCAATGGCATAAATAATGTGAACTAAAAAATCGTATTTATGTACAGCCTGGCTACATTAGGGTGAAACTTAGCCTTTAAAGTCAAAAAACACAGGTAATAAAAATATACTCCAAGTATCCTTTTTTGCCTTGAAGACCTTCGCAGGGGGCACTAATAGTCCATAAAATTACCGATTTCCAGACAAGCGTGATGAAAAAGCCAGAAAATTACATTTTTGGCAAAGCTTTCGAAGCTTTTAGCTCTTTCTAACATAAAACTGACACACCGTAGTATAACTACATGCATATTTTTGTAAGCCTATTAAACATTATCCCAAATTTCTACATACATATAAGCTGACAGTTACAAAATTAGCAATTTGATTGCAATTGTTTTATGTGTATTTTTTTTTCAAATCCGCTTAAAATCAAAATTAAACAAACGCTTTTATTTCATTCGATTAAATTTTTGCATGTCAATAATCAATAATTAAAAAAAGTAAAATTTAGTGAAAAAAATATTTCATTTTCAGAATACTCAGTACTCAACAAAATAAAGCTTCTTGAATCTAAGCAGTTAGAAGTATTCACCTGCAAATCATATCGCACACTAAATCAAAAAGAGTCACAACTCAAAATCAGAGTAACTTTCAGTTAATTGCCTCTGGATCGCACAAAAGTCATTCGATTTTTAAAAACTTTGCATCACTGTGCTCATTAAAGAGTAATCACGGTCAATTCTCAAGAAAAATTTTGAGTTGTGACGGTTTTTGATTTAGGGTGCGATATGTACGTACACATGTACTCTCCCCTCTCTCTTAAAAAACCTTTCTCAAGTTTTTTCTGGCAATAAATTTCTGGTTTCAATTTCACCATAATTCACAGAAATTTATCAGTCATATGAGAAAAATATTGAAAGTAGTTACATACAAGCGCGTATGTTTGTGTTGCGTTGAAAGAATAAACAGCCAGGAAATTTTGATTCTGAGTCAGACCAAACACTTTGCAAAACAAACGTGACTTAATCGACGTATGTAAGTAAAAGTAAAGGTTTCAATGAGTGTGTGGGATAGGTGGAAAACTGGTAAGGGCGAAATATGTGTGTGCATTTAAAAATAAGATCATAGACTTAATATCTACTATTACAGAGAGCCAATGACAGGAATAGAAGAAAAAATAAAAATAAAAAAACAATAAATAAAATAAAACTAAATAAAAAGATAAAAAAAAAATTTAATAAAAAAAATTAAAAATATTAAAATAAGTCAAATAAAATAAAATACAAAAAAAATTCTATAGAAAAATAAAAATAAATTTAATTTAATTAAGTGGGTAGAAGAGGAGAAGAGGAGATTGAAAACTTCGAAACATGTCATGGTAACCATCGCTAAGCAACATAAATTCAAATGAAATAGAGTTAAAAGCTCTCTCGTCTGACAAGAAATTTTCAAAAGATTACCACAAAAAATAAAATGTTCCTCAATCGCTAAATTTTAGCGATTAGTTACTGTACTTACCCACTTAAACAGGCTTGGAGTATGTATCTCATGCATGATAAGTTCGACACACACATACAATAAACATACAACATATATGCATTATTCAAGTACTAAACATATGAATCGCATAATTTTCATTGGGAGTATATGCCCAAAACAGAGCAAAGAGCAAAAATGCCACAAAAAAACCAAGCACAGACCCAAAAAGCAAACGATGAGCACCAAACATTAAATAACTGACAGCCTTGAAAAAAAAAAAATGAATGCAATGAAAAACTAGTGAGGGAATTTAGTAGATCAAAGCCACATACTGTACTATGTGCATTTGGATGTTCATAAACCCCAACTGTCATTGCACATTCGCAAGTGTGAGCAAAGTAACCGTTATATCGAAAGAAGAGTAATTACATGTGTGCTTGTGTGTGTGTTTTACACATTTACATTATAAACTATATGAAGGACTTGCAATAAATATTGGATATCTTCACATATGAATTATCCCTGCAGGAAAGTGATATATTGATGGTATGGAATACTCCTTTAGACTCTGTGACATCGGACAGTTTTTGAGCTCATAGAGTGAGTCAGTCGATGAGCGAGGATAGCATAAATATTTTCTATAAGACACAGTTTTAATTATAAAACTCAATAATATTATTTTCTTGCCTTCAAATCCCGATATATTTCTTACAGGGATATTATTATATGTCAGTTTATCTGCGTTCGTGTATCTGTGCAAATATCCATACGGATACAATTTATACTTAGTGCAAACTGCTCTTGTAGCGCGTGCCAGTGAACACAAAGCAACAAAACTAAAATTCAACTCAGCACTCATCAATAATTCAAAAGACAAATATCGCATGAATTCAATGGTGGACGGAGCTTTTTTATATATAATCATACATACAAACAGAAAAGACAGCTGAGATGCAGGGAAAGCTTGTCAACCAAGCTTGTGGTGGGAATGTGGAAGTATGATATATTACGTACAAGTAATGCATCATGGCGATTTATATATTTATACGTACTAAGTGAAGCAGTCAATGGATGAAGGGAGTTGGGATGACTTTGGGAGACTGTGTTTTTTAGTAAGGGACATTATGAAGGGAAATGCAGAAGTAGAAATGTTGGACGAAGAAAACTTTAGGGACCAGATCCCAAAAAACACATGTAGCATGCGTCGAAACTTGAATCTCACAGTGCCACATCCTACTGGGTAGCATTTCAAACTGTAGGGGAAAACTACAAACACCATAACTTACTTATTGAGTGTGAATTTGTGTATGCAAAAGTGTAAATGGCGAATCCAACATTTAATAGTCGTCTTTAGTTAACAATCACTATTTGTACAACATAAGTATGAATTATAGCAATTACAGCAACTACAAACCCAACGAAAAGCCACACAGCAATGACAAAGATAATTTCAACATCATCATCAGCTGTAATCATTAACTACACGATGAAAAGACTTATCAGCCCCGTGAATATATCCTTACACTGGAGCAACATAGGTACATATGTAGAGATATTGGTGTTTACATACTTGCAAACATATGTTTTCAGCGTTAGCATATTGCGCGGTGGTATTCTTCGATTTTTTTTATTATTTATTTAGTCGCTTTGTTAATTTCTAGAATTGACATTTCAACGAATCACTAGGGAGTGAAATGAATGAAATTAATTAATTGGTTTGAGCTCAGGTTGGTTAGAGCGTAAACACTTGCAAGTACGAATTCCCATGTCTTATAACTGTAAACGAGCTAAACTTGTATATTTGTATATCCAGACTATCTCGGGAACCGCTTGACCGATTTGAATGAAATTTTGAATATTGATAGTATGATTGATTCTAAGACTATCCACTTGAGAATTGCCACCTGGGGCGGTTTACAGGGTTGCCACCTATCTAAATTTTTTAAATTTTGTAGCAAAATATGCCAATATATGTATCTAATTAAAGGTATTTTCTGCGACATCGCAATTAAAATATTTTCAAGTAGGGTTGTCACCTTACCGCGGTATATTTGTACCTATATCCGGACTATTTCGGGAACCGCTTGACCGATTTGGATGAAATTTGGCATATAGATAGTATGATTGATTCTAAGACTATCCACTTGGGGGTTGCCACTTGGGGGTGTACAGGGTTGCCACCTCTCTAATTTTTTTTAATTATGGAGTTAGATAAGCCAATATAGGTATCAAATGAAAGGTATTTTCGCCGATATACCAACTAAAATATTTTATTGTATTTGAATTGTTGCTAGTTTCTTGTATTTCCGGTTCTACGAGAACGGTACCAGTACTTGTGCTGTACCCATCGTGCCGAAACGACCCGGGCTGTTTTCTTATATCGACTCGGCCAAGAGCAATACACTCGGGGTGACCCTGTCTGACATTTAGGCAGGGCTACACCTCGTTACAACAACAACAACAACAACAACAACAATCGTTCACCCAGGTACTTAAGTTGGAAAAGCCACTCGTTACCTCAGAATAAAATTGACGCATCATCACGAATAACGTTCTAAGTGTCATTTTCATGAATGTGTACTTCAATCTCTGGAAATTGTGCCAGAAAAACGAATGGCACAACAAAAATGTTTAAAAACTGAGTTTTTAAATTTTTTTTAAAGTTTCGTTTTGCCAGAAACATGTATGTGTAAAAAAATTGTTACGTATACGCCATGGTGCCTTTCGTTGAATGCAACACATTCATGTTTCTGGCAAAACGAAAATTTTGAAAAATTCTCTTTTGAAATTTTAAAAGATGAATGTGCCAAATATCGAGGAATTGAAGGAATATTAACGTAAAAACTATATCAGTGGAAAGAGTATAATGAGAATATAACACGGATGTCAAAAACTAAAATTTAAAATTTTGCGAGAGGAAATACGATTTCCCAAAATTTTAATTTGGGCACATTCATGCTTCTGGCAACCGTACGCATGCCAGCCGATCACGCTATCTCCAGGCGAAGGCATTGTCTGATATTTACTTAGCAATTCAACAATATGTATCCTTAACACAAACCAACGACACTTTAGAAAGTAACTCCGAAGTATTGTTATTAAAATATGAAGTATCTTATAGAAGTGACTCAGGCGTTACTTTTTTGATATGGGAGATATTTGAGTTACAAAATGTGATTCTTGGTTGTTGTGACAGGACTTTATTATATCTCAACCGCCTATTTAGTCCAAAGTAGCACTGAATGGCAAGTATATCATATTTTATCAGATTTATCGAAAGATAAAGAGCTGTCTTTTCTAAACCTAGTTTGGGTTTGGAAACGTCCCTTTTAATCCTGACGGAAAGTGTAGTATTCCTCATCGCCATTGGGCACAGCCTATAAGTTGTACTCCAAATCAACACTTTTTAGAATTTTTGTCTGTCTGTCGTACCACGTACCGAACGTATCGGATTTTTATCCGGCGAAGGACTGTCAATATCGGTACAACAACAATAACAGCTATTTATACTCTTTGTAGTCTCAACGCTCTTCATACGACCTCGTGAAAGCTACTTTACACATCTCTGCTGTAAGTGGGTGATGTAAAAATTCTAAAAAAAGTTCAATTACAAACATATTTGGATTTACTCTAACCAAATATCTTCTAATTTCGAAAATTTCTAAAATAGTTGTGGCATGTGGCATTCCTTTGTGCTGTTTCATATGCTTGCTTATATGTACTTTTGTATTTATCCCCAATATTAGCTCATTCAACTACATATTGGGCTAATAAAAGTGAGTTTGAATTCTTCAATGTGGCTATTAAACATTTTTTATTAGTCATCAAACTTCAAATAGAACAACGCAAGCAGCATCATCAAAGAGCAATCTCGTTTAATATGATCCAGCTTACACTTATCGTTCGCTTCATCTGCTACCCCTGGTATTACACCAATTGCCCAGCACGAAGGGAAGTTTTCAATTACTTTTCAATACATCATGAATACTTCGACGTTTTATCAAAAGGGGGGTGTTGTTCGGTGAATGGATGGATAATGAATGCTAAAATGTAAACGCTGACTCGTTGCGCGAAAAGAACTCTTGCTGATGAATAATTATTTCGCAGCTTCTCTAATGTTTGTTGACGATTTGATCAGATTGAGCCAGAAATCATCACGCAATCCAGCTAATTTTGGTTGTCATCACACAGACGAAAAGAAAAAAAGAAAAGAAATTTGACTGTATATAACTGGCATAGTCATCATCGTGAACGCACATCACATACACTACTAGAACATTAATTTGAAAGCAACTTTTTCAATGAACCCCAAATTTGAATCCAATAAAAATGAGCAAAAACATTTAAGATTGAGCTCCAAGGCGGCATATACATATATACATACAACGGACGAGTGGGAGTGAGTATTTAAACAGGCAAAAATAGTGAGGGTTAAAGTGAGTTTGAGACAGTTAAAAAATACAGCCTGGTAATGATATTTGAGAATATATTTTTATAAAAAAAATGAAAAAAAAAATTATAATAATAACAAAGCTAAAGAAAAAGGAAACAAAATAATACAAAATGAGATAGAGTGCAATAAAATAAAATTTAAAAAATTACCTAAAATAAAAATAAAAATATATTAAAAAAATAAATAAAAACTAAGATATAATAAAATAAAATTGAAAAATATAAAAAAAAAAATAAAATAAAATAAAGAAAATAAAATAAAATAAAATAAAATAAAATAAAATAAAATAACGTAAAATAAAATAAAATAAAATACAATAAAAAAATATAAAATAAAAAAAAATAAAATAAAATAAAATAAAATAAAATAAAATAAAATGAAATAAAATAAAATAAAATAAAATAAAATAAAATAAAATAAAATAAAATAAAATAAAATAAAATAAAATAAAATAAAATAAAATAAAATAAAATAAAATAAAATAAAATAAAATAAAATAAAATAAAATAAAATAAAATAAAATAAAATAAAATAAAATAAAATAAAATAAAATAAAATAAAATAAAATAAAATAAAATAAAATAAAATAAAATAAAATAAAATAAAATAAAATAAAATAAAATAAAATAAAATAAAATAAAATAAAATAAAATAAAATAAAATAAAATAAAATAAAATAAAATAAAATAAAATAAAATAAAATAAAATAAAATAAAATAAAATAAAATAAAATAAAATAAAATAAAATAAAATAAAATAAAATAAAATAAAATAAAATAAAATAAAATAAAATAAAATAAAATAAAATAAAATAAAATAAAATAAAATAAAATAAAATAAAATAAAATAAAATAAAATAAAATAAAATAAAATAAAATAAAATAAAATAAAATAAAATATAATAAAAAAATAAAATAAAATAAAATATAGTAAAAAAATAAAATAAAATTAAAAAATAAATAAAAAATAAAATAAAATAAAATAAAATAATATTTATATAAAAAAATAAATAAAATAAACAGGGCAATTTGCATTATTTTAAAAAAATGGAGCCTTGAAGTGTTTAACAGACCCTGTATAACTCTGTAAAAGAGTGCAGTGAAGTCAACTTGTATTAGCTTGCCGGGAATGGCGATAACCATTTAACGATGGGACAGTCGACATGCCGATAATTTTAATGCTGAAGATGTCATGTGCTTTGTTATTGTTTGCCGAAATCGAATGGCTTTTTTTTTCAGAGATATAAAATGTTTTAATGCGAGACGCAATCGTTTGCCTTCTGCCCGTTTTGGCAGAGTATCCATCATTCTCATTTCGCATGCCCCAAAAGCTGCTTACAAACAAACATTCGTTTCTTATCCCTATAAACATAAGGCTATCATACCAAGCTTGAGTATGGATGTTTGGATGTTTGCACTTTTATGCGATACGACAAAGAAGGATTTGTACCGAGTAAATTAAAATAGACTTTTGCCTTTAAGCAATGAAAGCGTTTCAATTATAAAATTGGCTTTCATGCTGGAATAATTCAATTGGGAGCAAATGGCAAAGCCGACAAATTGCAAAGGAAGTACATAAGTATATACATTAGGGTGATTCAAATAAAAAAAGATTGGTTTTTTTGGTCTTATCCCTGCAACTTTTTGTATTGATGAGAAAATAAACCTTGCAAAAAATTAGCGCTCTAACTTAACCCTTAGGGGTGGCTATTTTTTTCGCCCTTTCCCATACATTTTGTATGGGGAAAAATGGCATTTTTTTATTTCAAAGTGAATTTTCTTTTAATCTTTGAAACCTTTTTCAAAATATTTTTACATACTCTTAAAGCTGAAGCTTTGAAGCTTCGAAAATGGTATGCCTTCTGCGGTTATCTTAACTATTAAAATAATTACAGCCATTTAAAATTTACTAGATTTTATACGTGTTACTGTATATGTGTCTGCAACAGTACTAATTATTTTTATAGTTAAGATAACCGCACATGGCTTACCATTTTGGAAGCTTCAAAGCTTCAACTTTGAAAAAAATGCCATTTTCCCCATACAAAATGTATGGGAAAGGGCGAATAGAAATAGACACCCCTAAGGGTTAAGTTAGGGCGCTAATTTTTTGCAAGGCTTATTTTCTCATCAATACCTAACGTTTTAGGGGGTTAGACCAAGTCGACATTTTTTTTGAATCACCCTAATATACATACAAATATATTTTTACTTTGAGAACGAAACAGAGGAAAATAAGCCGTTGCAAGAAAAAGAAGAAGAAGCAGTTTCAACTGAAAGTAGTGGAATTTGAAAGGAAGTACAAAATATACCGAAAGTGAAGTCTGACAATGGCAAAAGTAGCAAAATGTTTTGGTTGAGCAACAGAAAGGCCAAAGTCAACAGCAACTAAAATGAGGAGAAAGTCGGTGAAGAAGCAGCAGCACCGGAAGTGGTATCGGAAGTGACAGAAAATTGCGAAAAGTTTTGTTGGAACAACAAGCAATAGTGAAAGCATGAAGACGAAGAGAAGCAATGGTAGCGCTAAATTTTGGGTAAAATTGGGACAAATGTCGTAACCCCCCGAAAAACTAAGTTTTTAAGTGTGTGCGTGTGTTTTGTATGCACGTATTGTATTGTGACACCCTGAGCTTGAGTGTTGGGTGCTGCGTTCTACGCTTTGCGTTGTACAAAAAGTAGCTCCTTGCAATTTTCATTTATTTGAAAGTTGAAAGTTTTAAACAAAGCGCGACACGTACTCAAACACGCACACATTCAACTTTGTATGTTTGTAGTTATGCTTTCACACATTTAATATATAATTTATAAGTTTTTAAAGATGGAAATAACTACTGTGAAGGGTTTTGCAATTGGAGTAATTTGACGTGGACAGCTGAGTTATTGATAGCGCTGTTTCAATCTACGGAAGATGTGTGTACGCTCAAAACCATTCTGGGTCCTACTCGCAGAGTTTCTTCAACAAAAGTACTTAAAAGTCTCCAGACTGGACATTACGATATCGCCAAAGGCATATATGTATATAGAAGCGGCCTCAGAAGAAGCTTTGAGAATGACGGGGAAAGCCATGTAAGTAGGTAGGTATATGGATAGGAGAGAAAAAAAGGTTACACCGGTTTCTGGGGCATGTTCTCTCGAAAATCCACGGGAAGTAATACATATATGTAAGTATTTCATGCATTTATCTTACCAATGCAGCTTCTATTACTGATTTTTAAAAATTGACCAGTCTCTACTGGAACCCCCTCTACATTCATAAGCAGACTCAATTTAGCTTTTAACCACAGAATCGTGGCTACTGTTATTAAAAGACTTTTAGAATGGGGGTGTGTAGTGTGCGTGGTCTGTGAGTGCATATATTTAAACTTGTGCCTGGAAAAGTTGTTTGAAATTTGAGTTTTTAAAAATAGGGTATTCTAATTAAGCCTATAGTTTAGCGCCGCTCTTTTCTCAGCCCGCAGATGGGAGAACTTTTTTTCTTTTCCACAATATTAGACTTCGCTTAGTTTGGAACTGATCGGAGAGCTTCTACCCGACTATTGTCGAGATGGAAGTGTTGCTCAGCGTCATTTGGCACAATCGTATACGTAGGTCAGTTTCTCGTGACTATCCTTTGTGTCATTACATCTTGCGACGTTGAGAGCTGAGCTTTTTTTAAAATATTTGAAAAAGCAAAAAAAAACTTGAATGAAAAGAAGGCGTTTCCAGTAAACCAAACTCCCCCTACTCTTACATGCACTCATATTAGAGCAATTAACAGACAAAAAAATTCTATATATATAAAACCACTTTTCGAAATATTCATAGAAATAACAATGCAGATTAACCATAATATGAAAAAAAACCAGCATACCTAGTTTCCTAGAAATTTAAGACAATTTTACCTTTTTTTGTGTTATGTGCAGATATCCGCAGCTTCAGCATATCTTAACAGCACAATGAAATTATTGCGCACAAATGAAGTTTGGCAGTCGATGGGCTAGATTTGCTCGGAACCACCGCTGTAAGTGTGGTTGTGTTTGAGGGTGTAGCCTAGGCAACAGCTGGCACAACACCACTCTAAGGCTTGTCGGCTAGCAAGCGCAACATCCAGCCTCTGAATCAAAACAAAAATGAAACCAACCATGAGCAGCGGCGGGAAAGCAAGCAAAACGTTTAAATAAATTTGCAATTATTGAAGTTTGGGGCAAAACCTGAAGCACGGTATGGGGGCATATTGGAGCTGAAGAAGGTTAAAAACGACAACTCCAAATAGCCAACATCACTAAAGAACATGATGTGAATTGACTGAAGAGGCATCGTAAGAGTTTGAGTAATCGCCAGCAGGTTGGGTGGGCTTGGGCTGTGTCTGTAGGTTTCCCAGTACAGTTAATGTCTGTTTGCTTGCTGATTCTCTCGGTGCTTTTCGATTGCTCCCTCGTTGGGTTGTTGAACACTTTTTTGTGCTTCCGTTAGCGCTTCCTGCCATTTCCGTTTTTTTGTCTTCACCTCATTCATTTAGTACTTGGGTATGAGTTCGGGCGTTTTTTTTTTTGTGGCGAATACATATCTACTAACTACATTTATTTCTAGGACACATTTCTTTACTTATAGCTTTCATTGTTGCCGTTCGTTTGTGGTTGCTTATACCTAGCTGTGCTGACCATGTCTTTTTATTGATTGTAGCGATATATTTCTTTTACTTTGTTTTTATTTTTTTTATTTTATTTTACTTACCTTTTTATTTATTTTATTTTATTTTATTTTATTTTATTTTATTTTATTTTATTTTATTTTATTTTATTTTATTTTATTTTATTTTATTTTATTTTATTTTATTTTATTTTATTTTATTTTATTTTATTTTATTTTATTTTATTTTATTTTATTTTATTTTATTTTATTTTATTTTATTTTATTTTATTTTATTTTATTTTATTTTATTTTATTTTATTTTATTTTATTTTATTTTATTTTATTTTATTTTATTTTATTTTATTTTATTTTATTTTATTTTATTTTATTTTATTTTATTTTATTTTATTTTATTTTATTTTATTTTATTTTATTTTATTTTATTTTATTTTATTTTATTTTATTTTATTTTATTTTATTTTATTTTATTTTATTTTATTTTATTTTATTTTATTTTATTTTATTTTATTTTATTTTATTTTATTTTATTTTATTTTATTTTATTTTATTTTATTTTATTTTATTTTATTTTATTTTATTTTATTTTATTTTATTTTATTTTATTTTATTTTATTTTATTTTATTTTATTTTATTTTATTTTATTTTATTTTATTTTATTTTATTTTATTTTATTTTATTTTATTTTATTTTATTTTATTTTATTTTATTTTATTTTATTTTATTTTATTTTATTTTATTTTATTTTATTTTATTTTATTTTATTTTATTTTATTTTATTTTATTTTATTTTATTTTATTTTATTTTATTTTATTTTATTTTATTTTATTTTATTTTATTTTATTTTATTTTATTTTATTTTATTTTATTTTATTTTATTTTATTTTATTTTATTTTATTTTATTTTATTTTATTTTATTTTATTTTATTTTATTTTATTTTATTTTATTTTATTTTATTTTATTTTATTTTATTTTATTTTATTTTATTTTATTTTATTTTATTTTATTTTATTTTATTTTATTTTATTTTATTTTATTTTATTTTATTTTATTTTATTTTATTTTATTTTATTTTATTTTATTTTATTTTATTTTATTTTATTTTATTTTATTTTATTTTATTTTATTTTATTTTATTTTATTTTATTTTATTTTATTTTATTTTATTTTATTTTATTTTATTTTATTTTATTTTATTTTATTTTATTTTATTTTATTTTATTTTATTTTATTTTATTTTATTTTATTTTATTTTATTTTATTTTATTTTATTTTATTTTATTTTATTTTATTTTATTTTATTTTATTTTATTTTATTTTATTTTATTTATTTTATTTCAGTTAATTTTCTTTTATTTTATTTTACTTTTATTTATTTTAATTACCACAGCTGGGTATAAAACATTTTATTTTCCCCGATTTCTGCCTTTTCCCTAGCTTTTTTTTTAGCTTTTTTGTATGCATCCGGTACCACTTCCGTAACGGTATTGCTATTGCAGCGCTGCTCGCTGACAAATTTAAAATGACAAATAAATTTTAGCATCGAACACTTTGTGCCAAAGAAGAAATGAATAATTTAACTTGGCAGTGGATGTTCTCTCATTGAGGTGGTGTGGGTAGGTGTCTAGGCTTGCGTGGGTAGCTGCCCCTAGTCCGTTGGTTCTTTCTGCTTGCTTGAGCGGTTGTTTGTCCATGATTGAGTTGGTAATACGAGCGATATTGCCAAGGTAGACTGAGCAGAAACGTGGCGCGAAGCAAAAAGGCAAGCAAAAATTCGTATTGTTATGAAATATTGCAACGTTTTTTGTTGGTTTGCATCAACATTAAAGCAAGTGTGTTGCAACACCACTTCAATTGAACGATATCTGCATTGTTGGTGCATTGTGGAATTGCAAAGTAAGGCATCCGTTTCCGTTATTTTGTTATTTTATAATTTTGTATTTTTGCCTCCGCTGAAGCAACAGCGACAACAATTGAGCACCTAACAGCAACATCAAAAGTACAGTAAGTAAACAACAATGAAAGCTACCCATAACCTTCAACACCTATTGATAGCAACAAAAGCAACGACACATGGTGAAATGCTTTCATTGAACTGAAGAAGAAGAAGCAAACGCAACGTTGTTGCAAAAATAATGGTTTTTGTAGTTTTTCTAAGGTGAATAGTGCGTGAATGAAATGTTATTGAATACCAAATGAGTTTGAAGGAGGTGAAAGTGATGAAGCAGAAATATCTTTCTTAACGGAAATGGTTTAAAATA
>CAXKVI010000004.1:116802867-116827867 GCA_964058755.1 Campiglossa producta
ACTCTAACTGAAACGGAGTTGGAGTTTGGGTTGTGGTCATAAGAGAATAAAGCATTTTCCACTCTCTGTTGTAACTGCATCGGGTGGTGTGTGGGTTGCAAATAGCCCAACGCAGTTAAAGCAAGAAATTGTGGAGATAAAACGGTATATAGCGCACCTACAAGGAGATTAAGGCCCAGTTTTTGAGTGCAAGTTTAAACCACAGACAAAGTTGACTAGAGTTTATTTCATACAAATTGGCCGTTTAAACTAAGTTTAAACTCGGGCTGCAGTTGAAACTTGCACTGATAAACCGGGCCTAAGGGACATCTAAATTGCCTTTTTTATACCCAGCCTACTAGTACTAGTACAAGGCACAAAAATAATCAAGAGAGATATAGAGTTCCACATATGAAAGTTCGTTGAAAAGAGAGAGTTCGATAAGGCATGTCCGTCCGCCTGTCCGTGTACACGATACCTTGAGTAAAAATTGAGATATTTGCATGAAATTTTGTATAAAAGTTACTTTCTGGCCAGGGTAGGTTGCTATTGAAAATGGGCGAAATCGGATGAAATGATGATGGATATCGAAAATTTCGAAAATCACATAAATTGACATATGTAATTCGGTAACGGAAATGGCTAAACTAATATAATTTTAAAGGCGAATCCCCCTGGTCATTATATAATGATTTTTTGATAAGGGAGGCATTTTTGAAAATTCGATTGGCCTTAACTTTTAAACTGATTAGGGTAGAACGATGAAATTTGGCACAAAGTATACTAGTTTCGTTGGGAGTATACCTGATGAAATTGGATAAAATCACTCTCCAAACACGCCCACTTTCGATATCGAAAGCTTCAAAAATCACCTAAATAGATATAATTCGGTAACGGAAAAGGCTAAAATGATATAGTTTGGTAGAATGAACCCCTAGTCATTGTATTATGATTTTTTGATAAATTTTTAAAAGTAGGCGTGCACCGCCCACTTTTCAGGGAGGCATATTTGAAAATTTCACGGGTCATAACTTATAAACTGATTACGGTAGAACGATGAAATTGGTACAAGGTATACTAGCATAATAGGGAGTATGCCTGATGTAATTGCAAGAAATCGCTTCCCAACCACGCCCACTTCCGAAATGGAATATTTCGAAAATTTGGCAAGTAAAAAGATAGTCATCTTTTCAGTATCACTGGGGAAAAGGTTTACAAAAACGTCAACAGTTGATCGATTTTTCATTCTACATTCTCCTTTTCCTTCATATTCATTTTCTCACTTCCTTAATGCTCCCCCATTGCTTAAATTATTCATTTCTCCTACCATTAATGGTTATGTTGATGAGATGCTGCCTGCCAGCAGCTGGTTGCTAGCGCCTTTTATAACAGTGGGAGCTCGCTTATTTCCCTCACTTTATTTTCCGTTATTCCATCACTGAAAAAAAAATTTTTTAAAATTGTCCCCTAAATGACAATTCACGCTGCTGGTGTTCCGCGTCATCCCTACATTCCCCTTTGGGAATTTTTCAATTTTTTCTTTCTTAGTTAAGCAAAACAATTTTGATGGTAGTTGAAGATTTATTATGTGCAAATATTTTCACAGTCATCACCTGCAGATTGTGAAAAGCACTTATTAATTTCTTGTCCCTGAAAACTATGCGACGTGGAAAATGTTGATGAAAAACTTGTCGTAGGTCGTTGTGGGGTCACCAAGATATTTACAGTAAAAAATATTTTAAAGCAAACTGTTGCAGGGTAGTAAGTCTTGGGTTGTTATGAGGGTGAAGGGGGGTTTAAGAGAACTAGGAGGGGAGCGTGAAAGTGAAAAAAGTTATATTATTGTATTATTAGTTGTATTGTTCGTTAAGTCGACATATCGTCGGAAAAAGTACAAAACCGCACATCGAAATTCTGCAAAACCGAACATACGTAGTCGCACAAATTTTACAGGAGGCACTAAAAACTGATTAACTTTTGTACGAGCCACTATGTGGTGGGTCAAATACAAATGTCGTTTTTTTACATTCTTTTTGCACAAACCCTTACTTTTTTGTTACTAATGAATGGATTCGGGTACCCAGAAGCCCTGGTAGGCAAATCTCATTTTTGATAGAAACGTCGAATGTGCGGTTTTGCAGAAGTGCGATGTGCGGTTTTGTACTTTTTCCGACGATATGTAGTTCAAAAATAGAATTTGTTTATTTATAAAAAAATAAAATAAAATAAAATAAATTAAGATAAAATGAAACAAAGTAAAATAAGACATAACTAAATATGATAGAAAAAAAAAACAAAAAAAAAACATACAAAACATATAAAGAAAAAAAAATAGATAAATAAATAAGAGAATGAAATTAAATTAAATGAAAAAATTAAAGAAAGGGGGGTTATTTCTTATTTCCCAGCTTTCGAGTGCTTTCGAAAAACCTATAAATCAATTATTTACTTTAAACCATTCGATAAACCTCATATCTCATATTTTACAACTACCCGCGCCCCTTCAAAAAAATCGCTTATCGCTTGTTTCATGTTTTTTTCTTCTTCTCTTAGCCAAGGCACAGGAGATAAGGGCCAGAATTCGTGAGCAGCCAATCTCCATTCATTATGATTTATGTGGTCATAAGCGAGTCGAATGAATAACAAAAGTCGGCTTAAAGCAAGCATTTATGTAATAATAAAATGTGCTACATTTTAGGGAGTGACAAAAACAAAACCATTTATAATGCTATAATCAATGTGGTCAGAAGGAAACGTGATTTATAGGTGGGCAAGGTTGTGGAGGCGACTAAACTATAGGGCGGTAAATATGAATATTTTAAATGTCACTTAAAAGATTTTAAAAGGGAACTGAAAGAAGAACAAGTAATATACCCACTCACTCACTTAAGGGCTTTATAACTTATTTTCAGGCTTTTTTAACTTTTGCTTTCCCTATTCACGTTTCAATTCCAGTTAAGGTTTTCATTCCCTTTCCATTCCTATTACAACTTGTGTTCCAACGCTCATTCCGTTTCTTCTTTCTTTTTCCGTTTTTCCCCCATTCTGATTAGTATTCCTTTCGTCATTCTTAGCTGTATTCCGATTCATATTCCTATTTGTAGTTATTTCGATTGGTAGACCCATTCCCATCCGGTTTGGTATTACTATTTCTATTCCCATTCCAAATTTTGTTTTCTATTTCCAATTCTCTTCTTGTTTCGATTAGATTTTCTATTCGTATTACATTCCCATTGCTATTACGCTTCATAAACTGTCTCTTTTTCCGATAACAATTCGGACTCGTATTTATATTTATTTCTTTTCTCATTCCAACCGTTTCATTCCCATTTCTGTTAATATTCATATAAGTATATCTGTTCCCGACACTTTTGATGGCATTGTTCCTCTTCCCATTCCGGTTGGTATACCTATGCTATTCGCATTTTAATTCATTTTCCTATTTCAATTCTTATACTAGTTAGCTCATTATATACACGCAAAAAAAAAAAAAATAGGGCAAAGGCTACAATTTTTTGGTGTAAAGCTAACACTATTTTGGTGTCAACGTTCTCTTGCTACACTAAAATGGTGTAAAGTGAAAAAGTGTGGTGTAAATCGAAAAAAGCTGTTCGTCGCTACCATTCAAAACAAAGCTACAATTTGACGTCGGCAAGCATAAGTACACGATAGCCTAATGGTAGACAGCTCCGCTCAGCAGTTAATAATTGTTAGTTCGACTCGTGGTGAAGGCAATATGGTAGTGTGGTGAGGCAACGTGAGTAAGTGTGGTGTAAATAGTTTGTTATATTTTTTGTTACTTTGATTCCTTTTTGGTGCTAAAATGGCACTTTTTTTTAGTTTATATATACAGCAGCACCTTGAAGTGCTGTTTTGACACCAACATTCTTTTGCGTGTTTGTGGCTATTTATTTATTTTATTTTTTTTCATTCCCATTCCTTTTTTGTAGTTCCGATTCGTATTCCTATATTTATAGGGATATTCTCTTCCTATTTTGTTTCATCTCTCTCTACTTCTTCTTCATCTAACTCCTGACTTAACAATTGGAAACCGGCTTATTCGCAATATAACAATTTTGAACAACCACAAATCCTGTATTGGGAAAAATTTCTAATTGTCAAACAGTCTAGCCTGTAGTATTCCACAGAATAAAATCCATTACCAAATAAAACCATCAAAAAACGTCAAAATTTATGTAACGCTTGGTGCAAAATTTATATTTATTTGTTTTACCATTATGTGAACACATGTACACAGATTCATAGCAACAACAATATTAACACTTGATTACAAAATGTGCAAACATTTCCTAAATAACGCCAACGGCGATATTATCAGCAATAATAAAAACCCATATCATTTACATAAGTGCGGGAGTGTGTGTGTAATACCAAGAACAATATCGTTGACAATTACTCATCCACTCACAATAACAAAGTCATTTATTTATTTTCGCCTAACACAAATTTGCCATTATGATTATCATATCTCATTCACAAGCAGGCAAACACGCAATTATAGATGTACGTATCTACATACATATGTACGTGTAGAGATAGTCCGTCGTACAGCCAGTTTGTCACCTACTATGCGTAAATACATAGTGTAATGGAGTGTGGTTGCTAAGTGACCTTGCTCAATCCCGACTCTTGCGTCCTCGTTCGTGCACTCTGGGCAACGGGAGCTACCTAGGCTCGCGGCAGAAAGAGAGGGAGCCCCGGTGGGGCCACTCTGACATACTTGGTTTAAGGGCTCACCGAGGTCTTTTTCGCAGCGTCTGTTCACCACGTGGTGCGGCTGCAAGCGGGTGTCTGTCTTGTAGCAAGCGGCTCGCTATATAAATGTGTGAATATTTTTTTATCAAAATCCCGGAGACGGGTTGTGCGCTGGGTTTGGGACCCGCCACGTAAAAAATTTAGTCCACTGAAAATTTTAATAAAGCCTCGGATGAGAACCCCCTTTAATGTTGACGACCCGGCAAAACGAAATAAGGACTACGAGAAGGATATTAGGGCATGTACCTGGAATGTCCGGACCCTTTCAAGGGATGGTACCGCTGCCCGACTGGTTGATGTCCTCATGAACGCAAAGGCTGACATCACCGCCCTGCAGGAAATGCGATGGACGGGACAAGGAAAGACGACCATCGGACCTTGTGACGTATACTACAGTGGCCAGACACGCGGCAAAGCGCGTGGTGTAGGATTCGTGGTGGGAAAGAGACTTCGCCGCCAAGTATTAGCGTTCACTCCTGTGAGCGAGCGTCTCGCTGCGATCCGCATCAAGGCGAGGTTTTTCAACATAACATTTATCTGCGCCTATGCGCCGACAGAGGAGACGGACGACGCAGAGAAGGACTCCTTCTACGATAAACTTGAACAGACTTATGATCGCTGCCCCCAGCATGATATCAAAATCGTGCTCGGCGACTTTAATGCCAAGGTGGGCAAGGAAGGAGTCTTTGGTCCCACAGTTGGAAAATTCAGTCTCCACGATATAACATCCCCCAACGGCACTAGGTTGATTGACTTCGCCGCTGCTCGCAATATGGTCATCAGTAGTACCAGGTTCCAGCATAAGCGAATACACCAAGCCACATGGCTGTCCCCTGATCAAAGAACTAGAAACCAGATTGATCATGTCTTGATTGACGGCAGACATAGCTCCACCGTTCTGGACGTGCGTACACTGCGTGGTCCCAATATTGACTCTGACCATTATCTTGTCGCAGCCAAGATACGCACACGCCTCTGTGCAACGAAGAAAGTGCGCTCAGTAACGGAAGGAAAGTTTGACGTCGAGAAGCTGCGCATGACACAGACAGCTGATAATTTCACAACTCGACTCTCACACCTGCTAGCAGAGGGCAATCCTCGACCTAACGATGTAACCGAGCAATGGAAGCATATCTCTCACTCATTGCGTACCGCCGCTGAGGCCACTATAGGGTTCCAGCGAGCCCGCAAGAACAACTGGTACGATGAGGAATGCAAAACTGCCTCGAAAAAAAAGGACGCTGCCTACAAGGAGACGTTGCGAACGGGCGCAACCCGCAGTGTATGGCAACAATATCGTGAGGCAAAGAAGGAAGAGAGACGCCTTTTCAGAAAAAAGAAAAGTGAGGCCGAAAGGCGTGAGTGTGAGGAGCTTGAGATGCTGGCTGACAGGAATGATGCCCGAAAATTCTATGAAAAGATCCGGCGGATGACGGAAGGTTTTAAGACCGGGGCAAGCTCCTGTAAGGACAATAATGGCGACCTGGTAACCGACGTACAAAGTGTACTTAAATTATGGAGGGAGCACTTCTCCTCACTGCTAAATTGCGAGGGAGACGTCGAACCCGATACCCCAATCCCTGACGATGGAAAAGTCGTCCCACCACCTGACTATGATGAAGTGAGGATAGCTATATCCCGGCTCAAAAACAACAAAGCGCCTGGAAAAGACGGACTACCCGCCGAGCTGTTCAAACACGGAGGCGAAGAGCTGGTAAAAAGCATGCATCAGCTCTTATGCAGAATATGGTCAGACGAATGCATGCCTCCGGATTGGAATTTAAGTGTGCTTTGCCCAATCCACAAGAAAGGCGATCCCGCTAACCGCACCAACTACCGCGGAATTAGTCTTCTTAATATCGCATATAAGGTTCTTTCTAGCGTGATGTGTGAAAGGCTGAAGCCCATCGTAGACAAACTGATTGGACCTTATCAGTGTGGCTTTAGACCTGGTAAGTCTACCATCGACCAGATTTTCACGATACGCCAAATCCTGGAGAAGACCCATGATAAGAGAATCGACACTCACCATCTCTTTGTCGATTTTAAAGCCGCTTTTGACAGCGTAAAAAGGAGTTGCCTGTATGCCGCCATGTCTGAATTTGACTTCCCTGCAAAGCTTATACGGCTTTGCCAAATGACGTTGAGCAATACCAACAGCTCCGTTAGAATCGGGAAGGACCTCTCTGAGCCATTTGAAACCAAACGAGGCTTCAGACAGGGCGACTCCCTTTCGTGCGATTTCTTCAATCTGATGCTGGAGAAGATAATTCGAGCAGCAGAGCTAAACCGCAATGGTACAATCTTTTACAAGAGCGTGCAATTGCTGGCGTATGCCGATGATATTGATATCATTGGCCTTAACAACCGCGCCGTAAGCGCTGCCTTCTCTGAACTGGATAAGGAAGCGAAAAAAGTGGGTCTTGCCGTGAACGAGGACAAGACGAAGTATTTGCTGTCATCAAAGAAAGAATCGGCGCACCTGCGCCTTGGCAGCCATGTCACTGTTGATAGTTACAAATTTGAAACTGTGAGAGACTTCGTCTATTTGGGAACCAGCATTAACACCGAAAATAATATCAGTCTAGAAATCCAACGGAGAATCACTCTTGCGAACAAGTGCTACTTTGGACTGAGTAGGCAATTGAGAAGTAAAGTCCTCTCTCGAAGAACAAAGATCACGCTCTATAAGTCTCTCATCATACCTGTCCTGATGTATGGCTCAGATTCATGGACAATGTCAAGAGAAGATGAGATGGCCCTTGGAGTATTTGAGAGAAAAGTTCTCCGGAAGATTTATGGTCCTTCCCGTGATGCCAACGGCGAGTATCGAAGGAAATTTAACGATGAGCTGTACGAGCTCTACGCAGATCTGACCATAGTCCAGCGAATTAAAGCCCAAAGACTCCGCTGGCTGGGCCATGTTATGCGAATGGACAAAGAAGCTCCAGCACAGAAGGTTTTCCTATCGTCGCCTGAATTCGGCAGCAGAGGAAGGGGGAGGCCTCGACTGAGATGGAAACAACAGGTGGAGGATGACTTGAACTCCCTTGGGGTTTCCAATTGGCGTCGGTTATCGCTAAAAAGGAATGACTGGCGTGCTTTGATACAAAACGGCCAAAATCGCTTAGGCGGTTAAGCGCCAATAAATGATGATGATGATGCGTAAATACAGGCCCAGATTACTGCCTGAATTCTAAGTTTTCTTCTTTTTCAAATCTTGGATGTTTCCTAGTTTTTTCAGTTCGATGACAATGCTCCACTGCAGGGTATATACTCGTAGCAATGCACACGCATGCACAAAAACCCACATCTAATGCACGTTTTCGCTTTCAGCATTGTTTTCGTAATGAAATTATGTTGTTTTAGCCGGTGCTTAAAAAGACGCGGATTTAAAAATTTTGCCTCAGAGCATCGATGCTAAAAAAGATGCTTAGTCGCTTCCTGTGAACACAAGTAAAAAGGAACAAGCAAGGAAGTCTAAGTTCGGGTAAACCGAACATTAAATATCCAGCGGTACTTTTCATATGATTTTCGAAATATTCCATTTCGGAAGTGGGCGTGGTTGGGAAGCGATTTCGTCTAATTACATCAGGTATACTTCTCATTATGCTAGTATACCTTGTACCAATTTCATCGTTCTACCGTAATCAGTTGAAAAGTTATGACCCATGAAATTTTCAAATATACCTCCCTGAAGAGTGGGCGGTGCCACGCCAGCTATAAAAAATGTACGGAAAGATCATAAGAGAATGCCCAGGGGGATTCACCTATAAAATAATATCATGTTGACCATTTCAGCTACCGAGATATGTCAATTTATGTGATTTTAGAAATTTTCGATATCGAAAAAGGGGCGTGGTTATCATGCGATTTCGCCCATTTTCAATAGCAACCTACCTTGGCCAGAAAGTAACCTGTATACAAAATTTCATGCAAATATCTCAATTGTTACTCAAGTTATCGTGTACACGGGCAGACGGACAGACGGACAGACGGACGGACATGCCTTAATGAACTCCTCTTTTCAACCTAAGAACCTTCATATATGGAACTCTATATCTATCTCGATTATTTTGTGCCGTTAGGTAGTGTCGTTATGGGGACAAAATTATAATACCCTTGTACGCTGGGTATAAAAATCTGATAGTTGACAAGTCTGTAGACCACATTAAATGGCAACACCCTGCTAGAAAATGTGTCCTATTTATGGGTAATTCCTTGCCAAATCGACAAATTTTTTACCTGACCCCCTTCGATTTCGCTTTTTCTACAACCCGAAAGACATTTTTCAGAATTTTTTCAAATTTTTTTCCTCAAATCAAAAAATTTATGAACTTTTAAAAAAACTTTTTTTTAAATGCTGCAACTTTTTCAAAAATCGAATAATTTTTTTTTTTAATTTTTGTTTTTAAATGATGTTTTCGGAAAAAAAAATAAAAAAAATTTCAAAAGCCCAGATATAGATATATGCACAGTAAAAAGAAAAGTCTAAATTTAATACCAATTTGGTGTTTATATATAACAACGCCGAAAAGTATTAAATTAATACCATTATCCGTTGAATTGAGAGAAAAAGTATTATTTTGTTATTATTTTAATACCATTTGGACTAATTTAATTGCCAAAATTGAGAGAGAGAGAGCGATTTAGTATTATTTTGGTATTACTTTAAAACCATTAGTCCAAATTTAATTTCCAAACTTTTTCAGGGTCTTAAAATAATACTATTTGGTATTAAATTTAAAAAAAGTAGTCTTTCATTTTTTACTGTGTGTATATATATTTTTTTTTCGAAAAAAAAGTTTTATTTTTATTTTTATTTTTTTTTTTTAATAAATAGATATGCCGACAATCTCTTCTATTTTTTTTTTGATTGAAAAAAAAATGTCAACTTTGGCTCATTTTATATAACCTTTTAATGCACTTTTTTTTCAATCAAAAAAAAAAAAAAAAAAATAGAAGCGATTGTCGGCACATCTTGTTATAAGCTTATTGCAGAATTAGTTTGGGACCCTTTTTTTAAATTTTTTTTTTAAATGTAGATAGTTTTCGAAAAAAAAAAATTATATATCTGGGCTTTTAAAATTTTTATTATTTTTTCCCCCGAAAACTACATTTAAAAACAAAAATTCAAAAAAAAAAAAAAAAAAATTATCCCAAACGGTCGATTTTTGAAAAAGTTACAGCATTTAAAAAAAAAATAGTTTTTTTTTAAAGTTCATAACTTTTTTGATTTGGGGAAAAAAATTTTAAAAAATTCTGACAAATGTCTTTCGGCGAAATAGAAGGGGGTCAGGTAAAAAATTTGTCGATTTGGCATGGAATGACCCAATCCGTCATAACAGGATAGTTCTACACTGGAATTGGAATGACGCTCTCGAATTAGGTCTGAAAAAACACTCCACCTGGCGACTCAAAAATAATAAGGGAACTGATGCAAGGCGAATAACAGGCTCTAATTAGAATAATGATTTTTCTGATATAATTATTATTTTTATCCATGTTTGAGAACGCTATGTTTATCTGGTGATCTTCAAGTCGTCCTAGAGTTTTATCGATAAGCTAATGGGGCAAGTTATCTAACCTATTTAATACCAAATCGATACCCAACTTCGGTATTTGTTGGAATAGAACAATTTTTTTAGGCAGGACAACATCCTGCTGGGTATGATGATGAGGCTAAAAGCTTACAGTGCTTGTTTGTTTGCTTTAGGTATGTATATGTATATATATTTTCCTCGCACCAACCACTTTAATATTATAAAGCAAACGTTCACTTTAATTCATAATTTTATTTACGTTCCTAGGTACAAACAAATGTATGTCAGAGGCCAAATGCTAATGCTAACATAACCACACACATCAAGTTTCCTTGTAAGTACATTTGTAGGGTAAATATAATTATTTATAAGCGTATGTTATGTTTGTACGCCTATGCGATATAATAGGTGGAAACGTCAAAAAAATAAAAAAAATAAAAAAAACGTAGAAGAGAAAGGACACACTCACTGAGTGTTAAGAGCGATAAGATTGTGTTTTAATTACACGATATGACCAAATGGAAATGAGCTCTACAAAATTAGAATGAATGAATGACTGAATAACTGTGTATATGAATAAAGGACGAAATAAGTGAATGAATAAATATGAATTGGGGAATGTGTGTAGGTAGCAGGACGATAGTGAGAACGAGGGTGGCGAGTATAAGCGCACAAATGAGTTGACTTATGCTATGGATATAAATAACTATGTATATAAATATGTGCGTGTGCATGTGCGTTTAGTTTATTTTACTGATTTCAAACATAATTCTTGTTGAAATATCAAATAGCGCAAGTAAGTTAGCGTGTAACTAGTGAAAGTTGAAATGTGGCTAAAATGTTTTAGGGGACGTCCATCAAATTGGTATCAGAGCCGTTAGTGGATATTAGACGCATTAACGACGACAGAAGGACGTCGTTCAGAACATTTGTGATTTTTTTGCATGCTTTATTTTTTATATTTCCATTACATTTCACTTATCTATTATGTTTGCTTTCTCTTGTTTGTTTTGTACAAAAGTGGTTGATTGTAAATCTAATTTTGTATACCATTCACTTCAGTTCCATTCACTGATTTCAATTAGTGGCACACTTTTCATTGTTAACGAATGCTCAAGACCAATTTACTGAACTGGACATTACAGTTATGTATGTATGTAGTATAAGGACTCAAGTCTTCGAGCAATTCCGGCGAAAGCATATTTTGGCTTTATAAACATTTGCGGCCGAATAATGAAAACATTTGTGGAAATGAACAAACACAAAAGCGATAAGAAGTAGAAACAGGCGCTGATATATGTATATTAGACTCTTTTAGTATTTATAAATTTTTAATTTTTTTTCTATTTTTAAAAATGTCCTATATTCACTTAAGATTTCTAAAAAAATATCCGATCGAGGATAATTTCTAATTCTCCGATCTCATAATTGTCAAATAATTCCAATTCGGGATGGTTTTCAATACTAAATTCAGCTCACAACTGTCAAAAATGTTCAACCCAGGGTACTTGCAACAATCAAATCACCTCACCAATGTAAAAAATGTACAATCCAGAGAATTTGCAATACTAATTTCATCCTATAACTGCCAAAGAGTCCAATCCAGGGCACTTTCAATATCAAATTTACCGCATAACTCTCAAAAATGTCCCATACAGTTTACTAGAAACACTTTATTCACCTCATAACTGTCAAAGTGCCTAATCCAAATCACTTCCAATACTATATTCACCTCATAACTGTCAAAAATGTTTTTAAAAGGTTACATGCAACACAAAATTTGCCCTATAAGTGTCAAACATATAAAATATGTATATACTACACTTGCACTACTAAATTTACCTCATACTAAATTCACGGCATAACTGTCAAAAATGTAAACAATTCAGGGTATATCTAATACTATCTAAAACAGTCAAAAAAGTCCTATCCTGGGTACTTTCAATACCAAATTTACCGCATAACTCTCAAAAACGTTCCATCCAGTTAGCTAGAAACACTTTATTCACCTCATAACTGTCAAAAGTCTGAAATCCAAATTACTTTCAATAACATTTCCGGGCAAGGACTGTCAATTTCGGCATTACTCTCCATAACCTTCGGGGAGTGTTTTTGTTGTTAACAACAACAACAACAACAACAACAACAACAACAACAACAACAACAACAACAACATTACAGAGTCTCAAACAATATCTTAGCCTTCGAAACAGTTTTAAAAAAAATATTTTATTAACCAGTCTAATATAATTGCAAGCGCGTTAGGGCATACGCTTTTCTAAACGCTTATCAACGCATTCCCAAATCTGTCAGTTAATGTATTTGTTAACAGAAAAGTCACGCAAATGAAAATATTCACGAAAAAAATACGTTATTAAAGCAAACAGCTACTTAGCTCGCTTTAGTTAAGCAGCCTGCGAAGTTTGTTAGTTGCGCTTGCATGGCATGGACTATGCTTAAATGTCCTGACTGTTGAAGGCTGGCGAAGCATATTAATAAGGCGTGAAAATGTGTTCTTTATCATTTTGAGTGATGCATGGAAGGAGGTTGTGATAAGATATTTTAGCATATTTTGGTGGGAGGTTTTGATCAATATGAAAATTTAGCGTATGAAAAGTGGAAGCTGAAGCTCTGCAAATTTGATTTTGTGATAATATAGTTACAAAGAAATTTTAAACTTTGAGAAATATGCTTCAAAAGATTGGCGTAAATCCATTTTAATTTATAAAGCTAGTTGTTGGATAAAGTTATCTTCATATGATTATTATAAAATAACTGCTTTTGCCGCTTGTAGGTACACTTTCAGTTATCTTTATCAAGAAGCACACACGTAATATCTCTTTTGTTCAAAAGTTTGTATGTGTCAGATTTCCTTACGAAAATTTTTTTATTGCCCATTCTCTGTTGAGACACAACTTAAATCCCTTTTACCAATTTTTATTAACTGCTTAATTAATATAGATTAAATGTGAATGAGTTTAGGCAACTTGAAAATTAATATCCTTTCTTCTACGTTGTGTGCAAAGTGTGTGTGCCACATTGAAAAGGACATCTAAAGTGCTTAGTTTAAATCACTCTTACTAAGACATAAAATGAACAAGAGACCTTTTTTTGTGTAAATGCTTACAAACATACATACATACATATGGGTAATTCCATGTCAATTCATCAAAAGGCTGAAATGAATCCCTTCTGATTTCAGTTAATTTTTTTGTGAGTTTGCTTTTATCATATCGCATGCTAAATCAAAAACCGACACAACTCAAAATTTTTTAAGGCCACTTTTTAAGCAAAGATCGCGCAATAAAAATAAATACCGTCCGTACATATAATTTTTTTCTTTTTTGACTATTATTTACTCTGTATTGACAAGTTTTGGAAAATCAAGTTACTAACACGGTTCAGTTTTCTGCGCAGAAGACTAACGCACTTCAGTTTGCTGCGTCGAAGACTAACACACTTCACACACAATCTTCTGACTAAAACTTGCAGCTCTCTGACTGGAGAGAGCTCAATGTATGCTATTTTTCTGCTCTCACCAGTCAGAAAAGTGGCGTTCACTTTCCGGTAATTTCCTGTAGTTCGTGACTGTTTCTGACTGTCAAATTGGTGTACGGGATTGCAGCTTTTATTTCCTTTAAGTTTATCAGAAAAGAAAACATTCCATCAAAATTCATTCAATTCGAAACGCATTGATTCAAAACCATTGACAATTTGACAAGGAATAACCCATATGCATATATAATGAATAAAAACATTACTCTTTGTAATCTGAATCAAAAAGAGTTGCTGAAGCTTGTGGATGGAACTTTTTAAGTCGATTTTGGGATCGCACATTAAGTTATATGACATTCGCTATAACTAGGAAAATTTTACCAATATGTACTTAAGCTTACTTATGTGTTAAGTGTATCGAAATATGTGTTTTTTATGCAGTATAAAAACACCGTAATTCGAATATTTAAAAATAAAGGGCAGAAGAAAATTTTAAATAGAATTTTAGAGCTCAAGGTAAAATGATATTTAGCTCACTTTTGTTTCCTTAGCCTTTTACACAGAGAAAAATCAGCTGGGAATCGATAAGAATTGACCGTGATTTTGGTTAAATCAACAGATAGTTTGGTTGATATAACTATATTTTGGTTGATACATATGACCAAATCACTGTCAATTCTTATCCATCACCAACTCAATTTTCTTTGTGTGTAGTAAGCAAGCTTTTTCTTGTAGGAGGGTGAGTTGATAAGTTGGGAGCGTGAAAATGCGTAAAACACGCTATCAGGAAAAAATTGAGATACGCCCCTTCCGTGCTGAGCTTTTAGTCGGAATACAATCTCAGTCCATATAAACAAGCACACAACAGGGTATACAGATCAAAAAGTAAAAAAATTTATTTTCCACTGTTTATGAAAAACACATTAAATCCTTACTTATCAATATGCAATCAGCTTAAATGTTGTTGCGTTGCGGTCGTCAGTTTTGCGCTCAGTTGAATATGCAAGAAGCGTACGCGCAGCTAGATTGGTCGTTTGGCCCATTATGTATGTTTGTGTGCGTGGGTAGATGACAGACAGTGTAGCCCAACGAGAAAATTTGTATCTACCAAAAACGGTGGCCCTATGCTCCATTAGGAGTTGAGGAGACTGATGATGATGAAAAATTCTCTAAAATAGAGCCGTTACTTTTGGCTTTAGTTAAGTTAAGTATATTATGACCTCTTAACATTGACTGTACACTATACCAGGTCGAAAAAAAAGTTTTCAATTATAAATTAGTATAAAAATACCTATTCAACGATATATCAAACTTTGCAATCGGATTATATATATAAAAGGTTTTATCATCCCTAATTCGCCGCAGGGTCATCTTTCATCCTAGAGGCGTAATTGCACACTTTTTTTTTGTATGGGCACCGAAACGGTTTACTGTACACTAGTGCCGATCGGTCCCCATACAAAAAAAAAAGTTTTTCGAGTCCACCCCTAGGATTAAAGATATTTTGAAGGCGATCCCAAATATCATATGATGTGAAACGAGACGAGACGAAGACGATCGCCTTCAAAATATCTTTAATCCTACGGGTGGACTGGGAAAACTTTTTTTGTCGATCCATCCTACTGTACACCCGGGCCCAAATATAATAATAAAAAATGTAAGGCTGTACAGGACAGAGGTTTACCTCGGGTTCCAAAAAGAAAATACTACGTTTGATAGAAAGTTGAACCTTCTTTTGGTGCTCCCCCTGATATGCGTGTTTAGTTGCGCCACGATCCACCATCGCCCAATGTATAGTTTCTTAAATTTTCCAAATAAAGAACATCACTTTGGTGACTTCAAACGACTCAATGAGACTGAACAAACAAACCTATTATAAAGATCACTTGCGCGCTAAGAGTAACGAATTTTTCCGAATACTGAAAACTACCAAGTAGCCTACCAAATAAAAAAGAACCTCCAAATTTTGATAAGATTGCAGCAAAACGGCAACTCTGATTGGGGCAATTGTTGGCACACCCACGCGCGCAGGATTTGAATAAAGAGCTGCTTTTTTGCTCGAGCGTGGCCGTTGTGTTGAGCTGCGTTAAACCAAAATTGATGTGAAATGATATCCTACGACAAGAATATGACACACATACACAAACATATGTAGGTATATGAATGTATTTATATGAGCATACAAATATCCTTTGTATAAATTCTTAGAAATATCCTTTTTGGTAATTGGACACGCTCACAAAATTCACACGTAGCTGAAGCGTTAAGTGAACGTGGGCGTTACGAGATAGGCTTATACACGCAGGCAGTGGAGGTCATAGTACAACAATATGTATAAGCTTGAAAGTCTAATAATTTTCACACGCACACAGACACAGCGGGGTAGAGAAGGAGGCGCGCCCGCTTTTATATACTGAAGCTCTAACCTTTTTTGTATTTTAAAAGCTTACATCATTGTATATTTATAGCATGTACGTCGTTTTGGCGCGTCTAAGCGTTTTCACAGCTTGTTGGAGCTTATTTTACTTATTTCATTGAAAACAGATATCTACAAAAGAATCACATGAAAGGGACTAACGTAACAAAATAACTATTGAAAACGGATACGCGCTCTAGTAGTGTGAGTTGGCGTGCGTGTTTTTGGGTGTAGCGCTTGCCATGCTGCTTACAAATTTTGGTTGTGTAGAAGCAGTCAAAGAGTAAAGGTTGATGTCGATTTTTTGTGTAAGTTATGTTTGTTGTTGTTTTTGTTATTATTACATTTTCTGCACTTAAACATACTTAAACCGATGATTTTGCACTTTCTATGCTTTCTTGTAGGGTCATATTTCAAGTAGTCGTAACAACACAAAGCTTTTATCTAACGCGCGCCAGTGAGTCTACCCAGCTGCTGGGGCATTTCAATTTTTTTTGTGCACTGTTTTTCTCAACTAAAAGACTTAACGCGCTTTCTCAGCTTACACTTTTTCTAAAGCGCGCTAGTTGGCATACCAACAAATTTGCGAAAAGCACAAAATAAGTTCGCTAACCTTTTTTTAATGCCGCGTCACGTCGCGCCGCGCTTTATGCTTAGTGGCGACTTTTAACACATTTTTAATCCTTTTAATGCGACACCATTGTTGGAGCGCGAGTGCGAGATTAACGCGTTTTTCTTGTTAATACTTTAGTTTTTCCCTTGGCTGCTATTTGAAACCATAATTCCTTTATTCTCTTTTTTTAGAATTTTCAATGAGTTATAAATAAGTAGCGCGCGTCATTAGTTAGTAAGCTTACTATGCGGAGCGCGCTCAACTGACGGAGAAACTGACAAAGCGCTGCGTACAACGAAACTTAAGCGCGCAATTCTTATATGACATTTTTTTCTAGGATTTTTCAATAAGAATATGTAAACAAGCGGCGCTAAAGCTAGGAAGCGCGTCCAACATTGCATAAAGCTCGCATAGTGTAAAGTGGGCGTGACGCGCTTACTGACAACTCAATAATATAATTCCAATTTTTTATTTTATGTCACAGATAAAGTTCCAAAGCACTTATTAAAACAAGCTAAGCATACAGTGAATACAGCGCGTCACGCGTCATATTGAATTGCTATAGGTACGGAAATTTAATGGCGGCGCGCGTCTCCTTTGTACAAAAGTTGCGCTCACAAGCACATCTTAAAGCGGGATTAAATTTGTCTCCTCATTTAAACATAGTATACATAAATACACACACATACACTTACATTTTATAACATCACAACAGCAAATCTCTCTGCAAGCGCAGCACTTTTATCCTCTGATTCGCCTTTCCTTTTATCTTGTTTACTTCTTTTATTAATCCCTTGATTATTTGTTGTTGCTGTTTTTGTTGTGCTGATGACTAAATTGAAAAGGCAATGTGAATACCGGATTAGCAGCGCCGCGGTGACACTGACACTGACAATGATTATTATAACAATAATAGACGTACCACGACGCTACGTATACGACACAACGCGGCAAGGGCGCGGCACACAATAGCTGATTGCGTATAAACAAAATATATACGAGAGCGCGCCAGTCAACTGTTACGCGATTTCTTTGGAATACTGAGCCTCGGGGCGGGCGGCGAACGCGCGACCGGATATTGAAAATTTGTTGTTTTTTTCTTCTTCTTTTTCTACATTTTTTTTTATCTTTTTCTGAAATTTTTCTGATTAGTTAGAGAGCACTGAATTCAAACTAAATGTGCAGAGCAGTAACTTAGTGTAACAGCGCGCACAGAACAACCGGCACATTCTTCACACTACTTTTGTTGCTGCTTCTTCTTCTTCTATACACAGCTTGTTCTTCTTTTTCCTCAAAACTTTTTATTTTTCCACATATAGCCTGTCAAAAGTTAAGCACTTTTTATTTCAAGCGCGCACCGTTTACCGCTCAACGCCACTGCTAAATAACGACTGAAACCGAGTTGCAAGGACCAAATGGTAGCACGGCAGGATATCAGTTTGCAATGTGTTGACTTTTTTTGCAAATTGTTTACATAATTAAAAGTCACCACTCATAGCGCCTTATGTTCTCATCTGTTACGCATTTCATTATTAAGCGCGCCCCTTTGTGTGGGCACATGCGCTTTACAAGCCGGTCTCCATGTAAACAGAGAGTCACCAACGATTGACATTTTATTATGTGTGAGAGCGCGCTCAATGAAAATAAGCTCCGTTGAAATGACAACAAAACGTTTTGGATTGTGTTTGCAAGGCATTCCTTTGATTATTTCACAGACACACACATTCATACGCTTTATGATGGTATATGGCGCGCATATGGTTAAGGCTGGACGACACATGTCACTAGGACATTAATGGTCCTTAAAAGCGCACTCATGGCCAGACCGATACATATTCGGTTTGTTTGCTTCTTTGCTTTACTTTTAGTTCGCATTCGTTTAAAATTGCTGTCAATCGGGCGCTTTGTGTAAACAGCGTTGTCGGTTAGTTCCTAATTTGATATTTTCTTTATGGTAGCTGGGAGTTTCTCTGGCATTTTTCGGGTCTTCTTGTTTTCGCCATAGCAGCAGCTACGCAAAAGAATAAGTAAAATAAAATCAGGTGGCAACCCTAGGCGATAACAATACCTAAAAAATTATTTTACTGAAAGAGGACGTTAAATTACTTTCGTTAAATATCTTCATTGGGATATATAACTACATATAAAAACTATGTAAGGTGGTAACTTCATAGATATATAATATGTGGCAACACTTAAGGAAGCGCGACCAAATTGTGCCAGATAAGATGCACGATATAAAAAAGTTCTTGTATTATACTCACTTTGGAATATATCATTTTATTAAAAAAAAAAAAATCAGATATGTGGCAACCTTGTAGGTGGCAACACTTAAGTAGAGTTTCAAGTAGTTTTTCGAGATAATATCGGATATGCGAAAAAGAACTAAAAAAAATAATAGAATTAGTTGACAATTATACTCTCTCTTTTGGTACCTTAGTAACTGCCTCAGTAAAATTTTTAGCATATAAAAATATTTTCGCCTGGCAGCACTGTTTGTAAGAATTGTCTATGCATTTGTGACTAGTCATCGTAAAGCGTAGCCGTCACCGATAGTCAGTGTCTCCCTGTTTGTTGGGCCGGAAGTGTTGTCCTGTTGGTGTTGCTGGTGCTGGTGCTAATGTCACTGTTGCTATGTCTCTCCTTATGCTTACAATGCGGTCGAGAAGTTTGCTTAGCTTAATTGCTGTGCAAGCCTTTTTTTGTTGGCAAAGCCTAAGCAAAGAGCGATTTATTAAAATTTAAGTTTTTGTAATTTCCATGTTTTTAGCTAGCATTTCGTAGTTAATTCATTCAAACTTTTTGTAGGTTGTAGGAAAAATTTGAAGGAAACTCCACCAGGATTAGATGGAAGTTCTAGCATTTTAGAAGCTCCGTGGGCTTAGTATCAATACGATAGGCCCCGGACGAGCAGTTTTGCCTAGAAATATTGTTCTTCCAACCATCATTATAATATCAAAATAACTACATCTTATTAGTCCACAAATCTTGGTTAGCAATCAAATGCTTTCCATTTATCACAGCACACAACCAGACGACAATCTGTCAAACTCAAAATCTCATTGTCTAAGTCTTTGACTACATATGTGCACGACATACTAAATGTGGTTGATAGCTGGCCAGACAAGGTGTTACAGCTAGGAATGCTCTCCACTTACATTCGCACATACATTTCTACAACCATCTTTACGCTTCTATAATTTTCACTTTACACATTTTGCCTGAAAATTTACAACAAAGTCAGGTACATAGAAATCTACGTTGAAGCTACTGTTGAAAGGGCAACAACACCAACCCAGCAAACATTTAGGCTTGAGTTACGTTAGATCTCAAGTTGAGAACTAAGGGGCTTCTTAAACCTCAAGCGTTGTTTATTAACAGGAAAACCACCTGAGAACGATGCCGTTCTCAAGCAAAAGGGCATTTTTTTATATGTAAGGGATACTTCTCAACTTGTACTCCAAAGGCGATTCTCTAATTGGACTCAAGGTTATGAATGTGACTCTGGAAAAAAATACTAAAAAAAAATAAACCATGATTTTTCTAAGTTAAAACTTGGGGAATGATGTTGGTTATCAACTTGGGAACTATACAGTTTTTCAAAGGTTGGAGAAAAAGTTGAGCCATGTTTGCTGGGAAACGACAGTCACTACAAGTCGAGTTAAGCTGAGCACTGAATTGAGTTGAGGTGGAAATGAGAAAACTTACCGCAGGATATGTTTGCGTTACGTCGGCTGCTGGCTGGTTGCTTGACGACGACACTGTCTATCGGGCAGACGAGGCTTTGTGAAATGGAATGGTTGCTGTGATTCCTGCTGCTCCTGCTTGTGGGCACAGCTGTTTGGCAATGTTGGTGTTGTTGTTGTTGCGGTTCATAAACGCAACTGTTGCGCATTTTTTGCTATTGTTGCCACTTGTGTTTGCTTTGGTGCTCTCCCTGCTGGCCTTTCTTTAAATTTGTATTTTGCGAGCTTTTGAAGCCCATTTGAATTTGGTATCTTGCTTCTTCGTCTGCTCTTTATTTTACGAAGGTAAAGTGATAAGTGTTGAGCGGTTACATCACCTTTCTTATAATCTCTGGTCAATACTCAGCAGCTCCATCGGTGGCAAGATATCAGCTTGAAACTGGTAATGGTATGGTAACATAACATGGATCGCCTTTCATTTAAAACCAAACCCACTTACTTTTAAAAGCATTTTTGTAATCTACACAGAATACAAGCTTCCTGTTGTATATACACCGGGGTAAATACCTTGCTTCGCTTGGCTGTTGTTTGCGCCTTGCATTTAAGGCATGCCGCATACAAGTGTCGGTGGTTATATGAACTGGTATGGGTTGCATTTACCTGTCGCGAGCTTCTTGCAAAGTCGCAAAGTAACCGCAAGTCAATTTTATAAATTCTCAGTCACTGCCATGCAACACAATTCATTCCAAACGCTACCGAGGTTTGAGTTAGAGCAATTCATGTGAACGTATCGGTCTTTGTGAAAGCATGCTTGCCGCACACTTGGGTCTATCTCCATGTATACTATTGTGGTAACAATATCTTGCTGCATATTTTCTTGTTGGCTGTCTCACGATCTTCCGTAGCACTTCAACACTTTGGTGCTGTGCTACGGTGGTTGAGTTGTCTTGTAAGTTGGTTTAGCGCATTTTTCAACAATGAACTTTACCTGTTTGGCTATTCGTCGTAGAATGTGTCGTATATTCATCTTTGTTGTGGCTGCACGCTTACCTCAGCGCTTGTTAAATGACTCAGTGTACGCGAGCGCGCCCGCATGCGACTAAATGTCCTTTTGTTTGTTATGGCACTTTGCCACCGCCTTTGATGTTGCCAACGAAAATGCTTTGGTTCGACCCTCCCATACCAACCACACACTTGCTGGACGGAAAAAGCTTAGCTCGTAAATATTCATTTACTTCATCTAAATCACTTTTCCTTTTCTTTGAATGACACTTTACACTTCCTTTCTTTGGAAACGAAAGAATTTTTCAAAAACCGTCTTTTATTTGTGACAATTTTGCATGATTGGTCGGGTTGGGCAGCGCTGCAACGTAGCAAAGAACAAACTTTTTATCAAAAGAAAAATGATTAAAGCAAAAAAAAAAAAAATAAATACAAAAATTTTAAATTTCCAAAATACATCAAAGCATGCAATTTCCTTGAAAATTCCTGACGAAAAACTTTTCTACCCATACTTAACAACATTTATATACTTACAGCTCAGCTCTGCCCACTCCACCATCAACACTCACTTACAGTTTTTACCCAAAATACTTGCCCATCACTTATCGTCGTCATCGCCTTTAACGACTGTTGCACGTTCGCTTGACTTGATTTGCCGGAAAATGTCCGTCAATTAAAATTTTAATGAAATAACTTGAGTCCTAGAATTGTAGGTGGCAGGACATTTGTGTATGTTTGTGCGGGTGTAGCGTGCATGGGTGATTGGGTATTTTGGGTTCATAAAAAGTTTCGTTTGACTCGCCGAATCGATCGCTCATTCCATGTTTTGCAGTTTACACTTCGATGACAGTTTTTATTCAACACTTGTCAATTCTTGAGTGATTTTCTTTCGTTGACATATACCCAGTGGCAAGAATCGATTTTTTTTTTTGAGTATTAATAGCTATTGAAATCCTTAATTATCATGTAGAAATGGCTTTACTATAGTGTTTGTGTAATTTATACTAAATTTTTCGAGTAAATTTTACTGTATTTTTTGGTGATTTTTAATTTCTTCTTTTGTGTAATTGTTTAATTTTTACTACATTTTTGAGTAATTTTTACTTTATTTTTTGCGTAACTTTTAATACATTTTTTACTGTGAAAAATATGACTTTTTGGGTTAAACGCGAAAAACACTCCCGTGAATCCGCCCCTGGACTACACTGTCAATACAAAAACGTCGCCTCACCAGTGGAGACTTTGGATTTTTAGGTAAAGTTTCTCATTAAGCTTACCCTTAAATCTTCTTCGATACTCACCGCCCCGGACGGTCAGAGGTTCACACATTTGTAGTGGTCTGAAGTCTGAATAGTTCTAGAGAACCTATCCCTATGCCGAGGCTCTACTTAAGCCCGACCCCTTAAGTGGACTCAAAATATTTTTCAACATGTTCTATAATTATGAAAGACCAAAAATTCTCTATAATTCTTAGACTGTTTAGCATCACTATAAATCTGATGGGCTGAATTGAATCCTATTTTCACTGAAATCCCTTAGAGATCCATCTTGAACCTAAGACATATTTTGCCATTGAGCCTTGCTGTTTTTTTAATGCATAGCGAAACCTCGGACAACCGCTGCCATCAAGTGCTTAATTACTTACTATTTTTGTTTTTATAACTTTTCCAAGTTGGTACTTTAGCCAAGTTTTTTCGATCAATTTTAATTTTTGTTAAATTCCAATGTTTTTCTTATCAACAAATTTTTCCATTCTCAGCCATACTTAAAATTTCCTTATTAAATTTTTTTCTTTCCTTGCTCACACTTGCCTTGTTGCCTTCATCACCGTTGCTAATGCATTTTCTTCAACCAATACGGCTTCTATGTTGATGCTGTGTAGAAAAGTACTAAATTAAAATTGCAGAAGTTTAATCAATTTAGCAGCGTGTCAGCAGCAGAATTTGGTCGGTGTGGCAATTAAAATATATAAAAGAAACAACAAATACCAAACAAATATTCAAATATTCAATACAAAAAAAAAAAAAACAAGCATCGTTTGGTAGCCACGGCAGCACATTTACCCCCACTTAATTTCTGCCCTGTGCACTTTTTTAGACCTAACCTATTCACACAAATTAGGCAGGTCCCCTACCGTTTGTCCAATTTGCATGGCTCCTTCGCTCATTTCGGTTTTTGAAAAAATTAAAAAAAAAAAATGGCTAACAAAAAATTTAAATGAGTCTGACCAAAGTTGCTGGCTTTGCATGCAAATAAATCAATTCTGGTGCTGTGAGTGATTATTTTATACTTAGTTGTGATAGTCATAAATGTTAGTGACGATATAAACGAACGAAAGTGGATATAGACTTCCAAAATTAGAAAGCATAAGCATCAGAAAAGAATCGGATTTAGCCAAATCAGGCGAAAACCTGTAATACTTATCAAAAATTTTTTCTTAGAGCAACCCTGTAGGGAAAATCTCTAGTTCAGAGCTAGTTCTCTTCTAGTGCGTTCCGAACCAGTACTAGTTCGCGAACTCTCTTTTTTACATGACATCAACTGGCGAATTTAACATGGCGATGTCCTAGGCTGGAACGGTGGGGTGCGATAAAGCCATGCGAGATAACGCCATATGGCTCTATCTCCCATCCAATTGCGAGGTAAAGCCACATTGTCACATTGCGTAAAAGAAGAAAATAATGATTTTTCCCTTTTACAGAATGCTTACACCTTCTTGATTGCATATAGAGTAGAAAATATTCCGTAAATCAAATGAGAGGTAAAGCCATACGAGATAACGCCATATGGCCATATCGCTCTTTGAAATTGGAAATAAAGCCATACAGAAATTTTGGCGCGAATATGGCTTTATCTCTCTTTGAATTGAGTGAAAAGGCCATATGGCGTCATCTCCCATGGCTTTATAACATCCCACCGGCTGGAACTAGTACAAAATTCGACAGTTTGGATCTAGTTCGTTTATTGGTACTATTGGTACTATTTTTATAGTTCTGAACCATTTCTAAATTCTACAAATTGCATCTAGTTCTTTAATGGGCACACTTTCGATTTTATCCCATTTTTTGGTAGTTCTGAACTAGTCCATTACAAACACTACATACAAAAACAACATTAGGGGTCTCTTATTGGCCACTTTATATCTAGTTCTGAACCGGAAATTTGTGCCACTAGTGCCTGAGTTGCCTGCAGGGATACTCATTTCAACTCACTCCCAAAGTTTTAAGTCTTTCACGGGAAGTATTTTTGGCCGCCCTCTCCATATAAGCCCGACCACTGTGGAACGGCTGAAATTCAAATTTGGCATACAACTTTCTACTTGGGTGCTGCCAGCGGTTTACAGGGTAGACACCTATCTCATTTCTATTTTTTTATACTGGGCAAGATATGCTAATATGGGTATCAAAGGACAGTATGCTTCATTCTAAGCCCTTCCCTTTGGCTGTTGCCACTTCGGGTGGTTTACAGGGTTACTACCTATTTCAATTTT
>CAXKVI010000004.1:116832867-116922814 GCA_964058755.1 Campiglossa producta
TATAAAAAGTGGGCCGATTTCGCCCACTTTCGGCAACAACGTAGTCTAGGTATATACAGAGCATGTGTTCAGTTATTGATTTTTGACCGCTTTTCTAGATTTTAGCCCATTGTGCAATGCTGCTAGTTCAAAAAAAAAAACAAGGATGCTGCCAAAGCTCGCAACTCTATTAAATTATTTGAGGGTGTGAAAATTTCTTATTAAAAATGTGCTTCTGTTGTTGATAGTGGTGATGCGCTAAATGGCGAAAGCATTGGTGTACTGAACAATATATGTATATGGATTAGAGCTAACCCTAACTGTCGTCGTGTACCCACTCCTCCCCACCTGAGCAACTTACTTCAAGCAAACGGTGCACGGTAGTGCATTTTTGTCGTGATAACAGACCACTAATCGCAGCTCAGCCACCCAAACACATTTACGATGGCCAAATATGTAAGCAGCAGCCACAACAACAACAACAACAATTACTTGTTAAATTACTTATTGCATGAGTGCATAGCTATAAGCACATAAGAACATTTAGCGGTAGTGATCGAGGTCGACGTCGTGATAAGCGTTATTTTAGGTGAGTGTACCAGAAGCATCGTGAATGAGGGTGCACACACATGGTGTGGGTGCAGAGTACACTTATCTCCAGTGCAAACACTTATCGCACCCTCTTAGTGATCCCTTCCGGTGTGACATGGTTATCTGGAGTAGCAGCTGTTGTTAACCGTGGTTGCCATTTTTCCTATGACACCCCTGCTTTGTTGTTAGTTTTATTGCATTTCACCGTTTTTGTGTCCCACTCAGTGCCAACCCGCATCACTTTTCTCATTTGTTCTTGTTTTTTATTGTGTAAATAAATGCTTGAAAATATTAATGGAAAGTAGACACGTTGTTGTTGTTGTTATTTGCTTTCACATTTGTTAGCTTGCACTCTTATAGAGCGTAATTTTTATTGTTGAGCGTTGAGTGTTTGCTCAATCGACTACGTCTGCAAATCGCCCGCAGCGGCTCGGCTCAAATTGCATTGCAATTGTAAAGCGAGGTAAACAAGTGTGAAAGTTTACACCAAATCTCAGTCCGTGGTGTTACAATCAATGCTTTTGAACCACTACAGCACTTCTCCAGCAGGACATACATACGTTGTCGATGATATCCCTTTCTTCTTGCTGGCTGTGTGCTTCTAAGAGGTGAGAATTAAAAGGCAGCAAGACTCAACAAAATAAACAGAAAATAGTAAGACCATTCATGCATACCGAAAAACATACGTGTTTGAAGTGCCTATGTGTTTCTTATGTGCGTTTTTTTCTTGGAAGATAAGCTAATACTTGTACTGGGTGCCAGAAATATTTGTTTAAAATGGAAACAGTCGTGAGTGTTCAAAAGCATTATTGCGGGAGCTAAGACACAATAAAACTTCATAAAGTTGAAAAATATCATGCGTGACCCAACTTTCGGTATTGGGGCTCCCACTCTCCCATCATGCAAGCCATCTAACCCAGATGAATTTCATCATTGATCTTTTCTACCTGACGATGCAACATCGATAGTGTCGATGGTTGATGCCATATCGTTACTGAGACATTGGTCCTTTAGACATTGGTCCTTTTTATAATTTTTCTTGGTGATGCGACATTGGCGATTTTACGGCCCATTAATCGAAATTTTACGATGATATATCGGTCGTTGATGCGAAAATGCTACATTGTCGTTCATGTGGAATAGATTGTAACATTGGTATTTATTACAGGCACCTGGTGTGACATCCTCTCTATCTGGCGATGCGACATTGGTCCCTCTTATACGCGACTGATACCCAGTATTCGCAATCTGTGGATGCGGCGTCTGGTATGGCTTTCTTTTTAAGTAGCGATGCGACATAGGCGTTTTTATGTTCGCCTGTTGCCCAATATTCGCAGTCTGTTGATCAGACATCTATAAATAGTGCGTTATCGATCCTTAATGCGATGCTGCGACATTGATCGTTGTTGCGATATCACTAGTAAACGCGACACAATTATTTTTGTGCGCCTGATGCTCAGGAACGAAAGTGTGATGATGTAATATTGATCGTTAATGCGATATCAATCGATAATGCAATGATGCGACATCGTTCGTTACTACAACATTGTTTTTTATTGGCGCCTAGTGTGACATCGTTTATAATTGACAATGTGAATTCGTCGTTTTTATGTTCTCGTGATTCGAAGCGATCGAATGATGCGATATCGACCGTTAAAATAATGATGCAACATCGATCGTTAATGTGATACTTGTCTTTTTTATAGACATTCGTTACTACGATGATGCTACATTCGTTGACGCGACATAGTTGGTGGATGCGAAATGACGCAACATTGATCGTTGATGCGATATCAATATATAATGCTACGATGTGACTTCGGTCTTTCATGCGAGATTGGTATTTTTTTTTTATTTAGAAGCCTTGGCCTCATTACCTATTCTGAGGCCTTTCATGAACCCACCTACGTTAAGGATTATGGGTTATTATTACCCAGGATTTTTAAGCAAATTTTAAGACATCGTTCGTTGATGCGATATCGATACCCAGACGAAATATTGCGTACAGCCGGAGAACGAGTTCCTCGAAAAAACTGCTCTGCGTTTTATTTCTAAAAACAATGCAATGCAATCAAACTCAGGCAATACGAAGTCTACGATCAAGTAAGATTTTAGTACTTAACCCACCTCTTTGTTATCGAAAAAAAATGGCAGGCATTGTTTGCTACGTTTCTACAAATATTTTTTTTCACTTGTGTTCCCTCAGCACTTTCACTGGCTTTTATTGGTATCATATATTCCTTGTAACACATAAGAAATGAAATCCTTTAATGCGCAATGTAAACAAAACCGACACGTGACCAAATCTTTCTCTGCGTTGTGAGATGGAAAACAACGATATGAAAATACCAATACAACAACAGAAATACACGTACCATATTTGTAACAGCCATATCTAAATGCAATGCCGACTATTGTCCAAAAAGCATTGTGTAAAACGGAGCCATAAAAGTTGCAGCAACAAATTTTAGGTAAGACCTTTTGAAGCCCCGAAAAAAAGTGGAAGAAAGTGAGCAATGCAACAGCACGGAGATGGGTGGAAATGAGCTACAAAAAACAGAAGCCGTTAAACAAATGATCCAAGCTTGGTAGACACGACACGTACCAGTTGGCCAAATAGCTATGCTGACCGAGAAGGCGTTGTTAGAGTTAAATATAGCATTTAGTTGTGCTAAGTGCACACAGTGTGTGGAATCGAAGATGAATGTGGATAAAGTAAGAGAAGTGACAAATTATTTTTAAATAAAATCTTTAAAGAAAATAAAATTTACTTATTTACTGATTTTAGCTAGACTTGAGCAGATATGAGCACTGCTTGGTTGTACATTTATCTACATACATCCCACTCGCACTCTGTTTGAGTTCGCTAACAATACTTTTCTCGGGCCCTTCTCGATACCAAATACTTTCGCTTGGAAATTACTAGATGAGTTCGGAAGACAATTGGAAAGCGTCTTTTCTTCTACACCTGTCTGAGGCAAACTCACACTAGGTCTGCAAGGTATAGATAGCAATAATCATTCCGTATTTCGAAATTTTCTTATAAGTTATGTTTTAGATCACTGTACAAAAGCTTTAAGGAGCAAAGGAGTCTAGGGCAACAGCTTGCGATATTGTGTCATTATTAAACGACACAGAACAATGGACATTGGCCAACAAAACATTCCCTGATACATAGGAACTCGTGCACTTAGAAAACTCACAAACAAACACATCGACACATTCACGGATGCCATATAAACAAAATGCAACAAAAAAGCTAAGCTATAAAAGAGGACGAGACAAAAAATGGACAACAAATGGAGACTGACAAAAACATGTAATATATTTAGTTGTAAGTATAAAGGACAATCAAGTTGGCAAGGAACAAAACGGTAAAACGGTTAATACGAGTAAGTGAGCGTGGCAAGTGAGAGTGGGTGATGTGGGGCGAGCACATACAAGTTGTATGGACATACCGATAATGAGGCGACCAGATGGCGCGCATTAGACTGGTTACATATGTATACATGTGTGTATATCGGCGATTGGCAAGCTCATGGTTTGTAGTTTTATTAAACATAGTTGGGACAAAAAAAACTGACAGTATCACACTTACACTGCCGTAACATATGATATTATTTTGCAAAGCATCACTATAGCACAGCCAATTATTATTTACCAAAACTTTTTATAATATTTTATTTTATTATTAATTGTTTTTTTATTCTATTTTATTTTTTGTATAATTTATTTTATTTTATTTTATTTTATTTTATTTTATTTTATTTTATTTTATTTTATTTTATTTTATTTTATTTTATTTTATTTTATTTTATTTTATTTTATTTTATTTTGTTTTATTTTATTTTATTTTATTCTATTTTATTCTATTTTATTTTATTTTATTTTATTTTATTTTATTTTATTTTATTTTATTTTATTTTATTCTATTTTATTTCATTTTATTTTATTTTACTTTATTTTATTTTATTTTATTTAATCTTATTTTATTCTGTATTATTTAATTTATTTTTATTTTATTTTAGGTTTGGTCCCGACTGCTTTCTATGCTATTTTATTGCACAATACTGTATATAGAGCTTACAAAAAAAAAACTTAAGAAGAAACGGTTAAAAGACAAAGGGGCAAAGTCTTTCTGCGACGCCAGACTGTAGTATCGTCGCTCGCTTACCAGAGGTATAAATGTGAAAATTTTCCAGATTTGAGTTAATAGGCTCATGTGACTAATCTCTTTTTTCTCTACGATTCACGAAACCCCTTGAAATTTCTAATGCCAGAAAAACGAATGTGCTACACATTAAATTTTTAAAAATTTTTCGTTGAGCCAGAAAAATGAATGTGTTGCACTGAATCACAGACACCATGGCATATACGTACCAATTTTGCTACACATTCATGGTTCTGGCACAACAAAAATTTCAAAAAATTTACTTTGGAAATTTTTAAAAGATGAATGTGCCGGAGCTCGAGGATTTGAAGGAATATTAACCTAAAACCTGTATCAGTGGAAAGAGTATAATGAGAATATAACTTGCAATCATATATTTATGTCAAAAACTAAAATATCAAATTTTGCGAGATCAATAAACTTTCAAATACGATTTCCCAAAATTTGAATTTTGGCACATTTATGCTTCTGGAAAGCGACGATATGTAATTGTATTGTTGCAGGAAAGTGAGCGCGGTAGTACATTGGAGTCGGACAATTCCAAAAGTACCTACGAAATCACTGCCAACAGCAAGGACGCACATAATGAATTATTAATTTGATATTTTTTCCTTTATGTAGAATCATTTCTTATGTAATTTTCCATCTCTTTTACGCTCAAACGATTACTTCAATAAATGCGAATGTGCTGTTGTGTTGCTTGAATTTCGTACTTCCTTCATTCAGTTGGCATTGTGCTCTTCCTGCGGGAAAATCCCCTTCACACAAGCAACAGCGAACGTTTGTCTACTTAATTTTTCAATGGACTCTTTCAATTTCCTTTTCTTGTTTGTTTTGTACAAAGAAAAAGCTCGAGTAAGAAATGTGAAATACTGCAGGATAATCGCTTAATCGTGAGAGTGCCCTAATGGCTTGTAAAGATAATACAATATTTTTGTGTACTTATAAAATGTGTTTATCTATGCATATATGTATAAACAATAAAAATAATTAAAAAAAAATAGCTAAAATAAACATTTTGTTACACGTGTAAGAAAATCCGTAAAATAAAAAAAAATAAAATAAAATAAAATAAAATAAAATAAAATAAAATAAAATAAAATAAAAATAAAATAAAATAAAATAAAATAAAATAAAATAAAATAAAATAAAATAAAATAAAATAAAATAAAATAAAATAAAATAAAATAAAATAAAATAAAATAAAATAAAATAAAATAAAATAAAATAAAATAAAATAAAATAAAATAAAATAAAATAAAATAAAATAAAATAAAATAAAATAAAATAAAATAAAATAAAATAAAATAAAATAAAATAAAATAAAATAAAGTAAAATAAAATAAAATAAAATAAAATAAAATAAAATAAAATAAAATAAAATAAAATAAAATAAAATAAAATAAACTAAAATAAAATAAAATAAAATAAAATAAAATAAAATAAAATAAAATAAAATAAAATAAAATAAAATAAAATAAAATAAAATAAAATAAAATAAAATAAAATAAAATAAACTAAAATAAAATAAAATAAAATAAAATAAAATAAAATAAAATAAAAATAAAATAAAATAAAATAAAATAAAATAAAATAAAATAAAATAAAATAAAATAAAATAAAATAAAATAAAATAAAATAAAATAAAATAAAATAAAATAAAATAAAATAAAATAAAATAAAATAAAATAAAATAAAATAAAATAAAATAAAATAAAATAAAATAAAATAAAATAAAATAAAATAAAATAAAATAAAATAAAATAAAAAAATAAAATAAAATAAAATAAAAATAAAATAAAATAAAATAAAATAAAATAAAATAAAATAAAATAAAATAAAATAAAATAAAATAAAATAAAATAAAATAAAATAAAATAAAATAAAATAAAATAAAATAAAATAAAATAAAATAAAATAAAATAAAATAAAATAAAATAAAATAAAATAAAATAAAATAAAATAAAATAAAATAAAATAAAATAAAATAAAATAAAATAAAATAAAATAAAATAAAATAAAATAAAATAAAATAAAATAAAATAAAATAAAATAAAATAAAATAAAATAAAATAAAATAAAATAAAATAAAATAAAATAAAACGTTTCTATTCACACTTGCGAGCATTAATTATGGCATTTTCACACATACTTGCTAAAAGAATTGTTTATTGGTTTGTTTTGCGTTACTTTCTAGATATGTTATTTTTGGTTTGTTCATCATTAGTTTGGCAACAGCTGGTGAGACATGACACTGATATGTATCTGCGACATACTTATGCACATACATATATATTGCATACAATCACATTCATTCATACATAGGGACATATAAATACGGGTATAAGAACTTGCCTATTATTACATTTACTTCATATTCGTGTAGCTCAATGCTGTGCTTGTTTTCTACCGACACTTGCCCCTAGAGAGTTTCATAGCGCTCTGTGTTGAATATGTATTTCTTAAAGCTCACGTCGCTGCCATACAGCTCGTTAAATATTGATCACATACTTACTTGAATTGCAGACTGATATACTCAATTTTACCCACTTAACATAGCTCCCGACGGGTTATTGTTTTTCTCCCACTTTTATTGTTCTGCCTGTGCATGTGTGTCTTTGTACCGGCAGTTGGCAGTTGACAGTTGGCGGTGGGCCAAAATGAGGTGCCTCTTTGCTTTAGCGGCAACGATTTTCCAATTATCGCTCGACAATGTTGTTGGCTTCTTGAAAATTATAATTGTTGGCAATGGTGCCAGAGCGTATTAAAGTCAAAAATAATAGCGTAAAGAACAAGCACATTTTATGTAATACTCCGCTTTCTTTCACAAACATACACACATGTGTGTGACAATTCATTCACCAAAAAACCCATATCGCATATCATGAAATTAACTTTCCATCGCTACAAAAGAAAATTTTAATTTTTTATAATTTTATGCATTTTTTTTTGCTTGTGCAACGCGCTAACTAAATTACTTTACGCTTCTCACTCAGCTTGTGTGGCATGTCGTGCGAAAAAGTCGCGTTGTCGCATAATTTGATTGTGTTCATGTTGTATGTATGCGATTTGGAGGATTTTTTTTTTTTTCAATTTATACCCAGTTGTGGTATGCTAATTTTTTACAAAATGAAATAAAGCAAAATAAAAAAAAAAATATGAATCAAAATATTATAAAAAAGTATAAAAATTAAAAATAAACAAAATAAAATAAAATTAACTAAAATAATAAAATTAAATAAAATGAAATAAAATTAAATTAAAAATTAAATTAAATAAAATAAAGTTAAAAAAATTAAATTGAAATAAATGAAGATAAACAAAAATAAAAAAAATTAAATAAACAAATAAAAAACAAGCGTAAATTACAAATAAAATATAAATAAAATAATATAAAAAGTGAAGTAATATAAAAATTAAATAAAAAGAAAAGTGTACGTTTAAAAAATATCTAATATAATAAAGGTAAATAAAACAAAATAAAATAAGATAAAATAAAATAAAACAAAATAAAAACGTAATAATATATAAAATCGTAAGTTTTTGAGTGACTGCAGATGTTTGGGAATCTTTTACGTCTAAACTAACACTTCGATCTTTACGCAATTTTGCACACGAATTCTTAGGGGTAAACAATAGGTAACAAACGAGCAGATGAATTGTTCGTCTGAGTTAACATTCGTCATACATTAGGAGGCCCTTAGACTTCGGTTCGTTTCTATATATTTATCGATAACAGAGTTATCGGTCAAAATGTGATTTCGCGTAAACTATGGAATATTCGCACAAGATTGGTATCAAACGAAAGGAGAAGACCACAGCTTTTATTTTGACTTTGCTCATTTCGATATATTTATCGATAGCAGAGTTATCAAACGAAAGGGGAAGACCACAGATTTTATTTGCGCTCTGGCCCAGAGTGACTGATAAAATCACCATCTGGGTATACATCCTTAGATTAAACCACTTACTTTTTATTATTATGGCTATTCCTTTGTTTCTACTCTATCTGATTTGCCATTTGATGCCTCTTATGGCCTCTCATACCATAACTGCTAAAGTCAAAGTCATAGTAAGATTGCAAGTCAAAGAGCGCCGGCCAGAATTATGAAGTTCGAAAGATAATAATGCGCCAACACTTTACAATTGGCATAAATTCAAATCTGTCGAGAGCTTCAGACGAGTGCGCTAGGCTATTGTCATTCTTATATTCGCAGTCATTTAGCTTGCCAACTTTTACGCGCCCAGCCATTTGCAACTTAATAAGAAATGAGTTTACTAAAATCGCATTCGCATCGGTGGCGGCTCAAATGTGTCCACAAATACCCATAGGGGCGTGTGTCAGGGTATAGTCGATGAACTTGTCGCAACTTCAACTAGACGTCTAAGAATTTCAAATATGTACTTGTATGTTATACACATTCTTATTTGCTAGTAGGCATACAGTGGTGGGCACTTTATACTAACAAAAATTCCAAATTTTTCATTTTAATTTCAAATTGGAGTAAATTTAATTTTTTTAATGCAAAAATAAAATATCGATTTTAAATTATCGACAGTTATTTTTTTAGTATGACTTTCTATAATCAATACATGAGCTTCCTAAATATGCAAAAAAGTTAGCTTTAAAAACCAAAGAATTTAAATGTTTTCCTTTGGCAGAAATCTTTCCACCAAAATTCTTTCAAATCGTAAAGGGTCGATTCTAACTACTGGACGATTTCACCTGACATAACCCTAATTCAAATAAAGTTTCACTATCAGTAAAAAAAAGATCATCACTTCAGTCCTACAGAAACTTTTTGCCCATGTCTGCCTTGTTTGTTAATGCATTTGTGTGGTGGGTGGACGTTATTTCTTTCCCCAACTAAATAATGAACTATGCTGCAAATGGCATTTGTCATATGTCAACTCATTCGTTTTTATTGAGTGAGCACAACGTAAAAAAGTTTTTTTCATTATTATTTTGTGCAATTTAATTTGATTTTAGTAAGTGTGTGTTGGATTCGTGTGTGTGTCTGTACTTTTAAGTATGCCCATAAAAGTGAGTAATTCATAATTGAATTGAGATTTTACTGCGGCGCGTCTAAATGGCTTTTTATGAATACGAACTTTTGCCCATAACCCAAGTATCCCATCAAATTTCGTTTGAGTAGTAACATATTTCTCTCATAACAGTGTCTAAGTCCCATTAGAGAATAAGTAGGTAGTAAAACATTTTAGAGTAGGAACTTAAATGTATATGGTTAGATACTTTTGACTGAGCTGATTATCGTTAGCGAGACTTTGTATCGGTGTAATAATGCGGATGATGATTCCGTTGCATTGAAAAAGTTGGATAAGTGACCGAAATATTGCACGTTATTGTGAGAATGATCCGAATCGGCCCAGAAAAGGGGCGCAAAGTGTCGAAAAATGGAGCCATATCGTAAACGGTACTGTCACAGTGATTGTCACAAGGACTGGCACCGTGACTGAAACAGTGACAGTCATCGTGACAACGGGCATTTATTGACGCTTAACCGCCTAGGTGATTTTGGCCGTTTCGTATCAAAGCACGCCAGTCGTTCCTTTCTAGCGACATCTGACGCCAGTTGGAAACGCCAAGGGAGTTCAAGTCATGCTCAACTTGTTTTTCTATCTCATTCGCAGTTCTCTGCTGCGGAATTCGGGTGTCGATAGGAAAACTTTCTGTGTTGGAGCTTCTTTGTATATTCGTGTGGATACACATACGGAGATAAAAAAATCTTCTTTAATCAGATCCAAATTTTGCCCTGATACACACAAAATTGAAGATTAACAGCATTGAGAATTACTACTTTGGTTGTTATTGCACCATATTCTTAGCTACCTCGGCGACATCTAGCTGTCGAAAGTCGGATTTTACAAACCAGCGCGACGCCTATCTGTCAGCTACCCTTAATTTCCTAGTGTTTCTTGCTGGTGTTGTATATTTATGTACAGAGTGTTGCCAGTGCAAATTTTTTAAAACTGCTCAAATCTTCTTAATTTTTGGGAGTTTATAATGAAGATTATGCTCAAGTTAACTCCCAAAAGCGCAGTTAATTCGGAATTTGCGCTAATGTATCAGCCGTACAACATGGCGAAGCCCTCGGGCTTTAATTCGCTGACCTGAATGTCAGGTCTGTGTAAATCTCGTATAGATCAGCTTTAAACTTCCTTCGATACTCGCCGTTGGCAACACAGGAAGGAACATAAATCTTCCGGAGAAATTTTCTCTCAAATACTCCAAGGGCCATCTCATCTTCTCTTGACACTGTTCATGACTTCTAGCCGTAAATCAGGACTGGTATGATGAGAGACTTGTAGAGCGTGATCTTTGTTTGTCGAGAGAGCACTTTACTTCTCTATTGCATACTAAGTCCAAAGTAACACTTGTTGGCAAGAGTGATTCCCCGCTGGATTTCTAGACTGATATTATTTTCGGTGTTAATGCTGGTTCCCAAATAGACGAGGTCCCTCACAGGGGTCAAGATAGTGAGCTGAAAATTAGTATGCAGTTATAGGCAAGATAGCAATGCCAAACTCATGAAAAAATAGGAACTATAAGAAAAGAGGCGCCACGGCTGAATATTCCAAAAATGTTCATGGAAGGGAACTGGAAATCGGTAAAGGGTTATACAAAACCCTGGCTTCGTGATCAAATGTCTTAAGTCCAATTTTTGAGATTTGAATGCAAATCAATAGTAAAGTTATAAATAAATCGTTTGCATTAAAATCTCATTTTTAATAAAAAAAAAGGACCTAAGAGAAGCCAGCGAATATCAATACCATTCCCACAGAAGAAGTGGGAGTTTAACGAATTAGAAGTATTAGTCCCGGGATTCTGCTATGTGGAGAATGCCAACAACTCAAGGATTTTCCATATGGCCGGGTCCCGGGACTGACTATCCTAGTGTTGGTGGTATCACAATGGGCCTTTCAAAACTAGCCTAAGGTGCCTCTGCGGCAGCCACTTGAACCTGACCTAACGCATAGGAAAAAGGTGTTGCACCTCCCAAGCAAAGTTGATTTTTGAGGATGAATAACTCTATAATCGGTTGAGTTAGCGACCTGGGCGATATCAATACCATAATCACTTAAAAATGTTAACTATCTAAAAATATAGATAGATAGATTTTAAAGGCTGAATATATCGCCCACCTAGATCTAAACAGCGATAAACTCAAAATATCAAAATGTTCAAAAAACCCGAAACATTGGCGCCATATATCCCAATGGCATTTTAAATTTTTAACAGCCCTTTTCTCGGTGAGTAGTCTAGCTATTAGTTAATCGAGTATACAGATCGGTGGGTATTGTATGGGAGAGCGCGGTAGTATGCATATCTCAAAATTTAAGATTTTTGAATTAGATCCCTTTAGGTCTAGGTGTGCGATATCCTAAAGAGGTTTTTGGAGGTTGCAGTTTATTTAAATCGTGAGTTTGGAAATGAACTCAATAAAAAAATCAGTTTTGGACAGAACGGAAGATAAAAATGACTCTATACCTTTTGAAAGAAAAGAACTGGGGTTAATCAGTCAATAAGGCCTACGCAGATAATCGGGCTGTTGGTACTACAAGTATAGAACCTATCCGGTCCTGGAAAGTTAAAATTACTGAAACTGGATAATACAGTTTGCAAAAGGTGCCGAAGGCTTGTTATCCGGAAATCTTGCCCCAGCCAAGTTTGCCTCGATGTGATTTCTCCTTATTATTGGCACACTTTAAATGCAGATCAAATTTCAGAACCATTAAAATATTTTTAAATATTCTGTTTTACACAAGAATTCGCTTCGCAATGTTGTTGTAATCAGAAATTTTTCGAAAGACTCATAAAAATCCGCTTTATTATCACACAACGTGACACTTTGCAATTTTCATCCTTGTCAACTAAAATCTTTAACTTTTCTATAGAGCTGCCTTCGCAACAAGGAATTGTAAAACACCCCCAACCCACCCATCACTCAGCTTATTATTTTCTACATCTTTTTCTTTTTGTATTAAAAAAATTTTAAATCTTTTTTTTTACACACTCCAACTTAACTACAAACTCACACCATTTGCATATAAATTTGCAGTTAAATTGTGGGAAAATCAAAAAAGTTTTGGGGAACTCAACTACTTACTGTAACGTTGTATTCGACAGCCAATCTAGACATTCGAAGCTCAGCCAAGGGAAATGTCGAAAGTCATGGAGTAATTTGTTTTTCTTTTGCCAGTATCTTTTCATTTGTTTGTTTATGTTTCTTTGAGTGAGTGCTATATGTGCGTTTTGCGTGTGTTTGTGTGTCTTTATTAAGTTTAACCGCAACGTAGGGTGTCAACAACAATGATACTTACTGCCAAAGTTTGAGTTATCTTATCATACCACCCGACTATCTAACCTATTTTTTGTGTTTCGTTATAAAGGCTGCATCGAGTGTCATACTTAATGCCCCAAATGGCGTGCAGTGTAGGTGTGAGTACTGGCACGCTTTTGTTGTAAGTCATACTACACACAACATACGAACGTTCATACCGAAATCTCGTACATTTTATGTTGCTATATGAACTCTGTAGGTATTCTCTTTTATTATATGTGGAAAAGTCCTTGAATGTCGCATTACTTTCGCTTGCTTTTGTATTCGCTTTAGTTTTATTTTTCTTTCTGCACACTTCTTGTGTAGTATACCCAGTCGCGAGAGAGTTTTAACGTGTGCTTTCGGTCGCAGGGCCCTTATAGTATCTTTCATCATTATTATTAGGTTCCGGAAATTTTTTCTGGATGAAATCATACCAGCTAAAAAATACAAAATTCATTCGTTTCTTTTGCTTATTTTTTCTCTTATAATTCATAGATGCTTTTTCGTGATGGGGTAAATACAAATAGTCGCTGCTTTCTTAAGTATGGGACTAGTATATGTCATACTAGTTCTTTTTAGACTAGTATGGGGACTAGTTCTTTTTATGGAACTGTCCAGGTTGAACTAGTATGGGACTGGTATTTTACAACTAGTATAATTCTAGTATATCATGACTAGTAGTGGACTGGTATGTTCTGGTCGAAATCTGACAATTGACATTTGTTAGGGCATCAACACGTAAAAAATACCAGTTGCTTATACGGACAAAGACAAAAAAAGACTAATTGGGCCTGGTGCACCAACTAGTTGTAAAGTAGTTTTTAACTAGTTGCTTTCGCTGCAGAGTAACAAAGAATAAAACTGTGAGTGTGAATGAGTGTGTTACAGAAAAGATACTAAAAGAAAAGTGTATTACAACGATGATACAAAAAATCACAACTAGGTATATAACCCCAGTTGGACCCCTTCGCTTGCTTTTTTACTTTTTGTGCTATTTATGGCTTTTATTTTTACACTTTTTTATCACTGCAGTTCATGACTCGTACTTCTCCGCCTTCACTGTGTCTAGATGGGATGGTTGCTTGTCTGAGTGGTTGCTTGTCTGCCGCCTGCTGATACGCCCCTTTCTCGTCATGGGTTTCTAATTTTTAACTTTTTTTGTGTTCATGCATCCCGAAAATATATGCGTACGTCGCGCCAACACTGCCATCGCCGCCGCCTCTGCCTGTCAATCGCGTTGATGGCTGATTTGCAAGCGATCCAGAGTGGGAGTTTGGTCCTGTTGTCTAGGCTCCACAGTACATGTATGTATTTACTGTTCGTTGGCTGCTGGCACTTGGCTGCTTGTTAATGTTGGTTCGTTGGTTTGTTCGCTGCTACGCTTTGCGGGCGCATAAAAATAAATGAAGCATGACGTTTTGTTTTCCTTTGATTTAGTTTTATGAGTCTACATCGGATGTAATTGAATTATGCAAGTTGGCGCCATATCATCCAGATCTCCGCACTGCCTTCTCCCCAAAAGCAAAACACATACTCTGTCACACATAAACTTACATATTTTATCAATGTTTTTAAATTCATGAGACCTAACCCGAACAACAAGCCGAAATAAAAAAATCACATCCGCTAAATGGCCCACAAACTGGCTTTCAGTATAGTTTAGTGTACTACTAAGTGATGGCTCACTCACATATACTTACATCTGCATATAAGTACATGTAAGTAGGAAGCAAACGTGCCTGTTACATAAAAAATGTTTGGAGGCAGAGTAAGAAGATGGCGGCACAACTTTATTAGCATTCGATCATAATAGACTCTCGTAAGCGCACTAACCCACACACATACATACACAAATAAAGTCGAGGACTCTCATTCTTCACTGTTTTACTTCTTTCTTTGAGGCATACTCTTAGAAGTAATACAATGCACTCCCATATATGCACATCTATTGAATGGAAAAGTTTTTGATTGACAGCCATCATGCAGCAGCTAATTAGAAAACTGTAAAACGATGATTAATTGAGCTAACGTTAATGAAAATTCTAAAATAATGATTTTGCATATTTGCAAGTTTGACAAATTTTAGTTTGTTACAAAGATGCTTACATAATTAGAGCTCAGAGACTTACTAAAAAGACAATGAAGCATGGAGCCATTGAAAATAGATTAAAAATATATATTTCAACTTTTAAAACATATGAATATAGTAATATAGACCAGGCCATTTTTTTATTCCGCCTGGGCCTATACTCGATTATACTTAATGTAGATTCTAAAACAAAACAATAAAATTAAATTTAATTAAATAAAGTAAAATAAAAGAAAAAAAAATAAAAAAAATAAAATAAAATAAAATAAAATAAACTAAAATAAAATAAAAAAAAATAAAATAAAATAAAATAAAATAAAATAAAATAAAATAAAATAAAATAGAATAAAATAAAATAAAATAAAAAAAAAAATAAAATAAAATAAAATAAAATAAAATAAAATAAAATAAAATAAAATAAAATAAAATAAAATAAAATAAAATAAAATAAAATAAAATAAAATAAAATAAAATAAAATAAAATAAAATAAAATAAAATAAAATAAAATAAAATAAAATAAAATAAAATAAAATAAAATAAAATAAAATAAAATAAAATAAAATAATATAAAATAATATAAAATAAAGCAGAAAAAGTTAAAATAAATTAAGACTTAAAAAAGTAAAGTTTGGTGCCTGCCAGCAATACTATTTTTTCCCAAGACTATCGACTAATCTTCAACACTTTGGTTTTCCAGCTTAACGCCGTGACATTTTTTTCACCCCGCTTCATCCAAAACCCCCCCAAAACAGTGCAGCATCAACATGCCAAACACATTCTACAGCAACTAAGTACGAGCGTCATACTTTAACTGCCGGTTTGCTGCATATCTTGCCAAAGTGTTTGTATGCTCGCTAAAATTATCCTTTCCGTCCTGTTGAGCGTGCACCGCATACGGCACACACCCGCAGTCAGTCATCATTGCTTTTGCTGCTTGCGCCATTGTTGTAATACGAGTTTATTCGTACAAAGTGATTCAGTACATGAAATCGCTCTTCAGTAATAAAATGATATTTGCATTTTAGATGCTTCATAGGAGCAGTAAATGAGTTGGAAAATATGTCTGTGGGACTTTTTGTTATTTTTTTTTTGCTGTTTATTTAAAATACACAACATGATGATGAAGAAATTGAATATTATACATGTATCTATGTATGCGTGCTAACAACAGACAGGAAATTGCAAAAAATGCGTAATAAAATTTGTGTGTTTAGTATGTAGATTGAATGATTATATCTGCTTTGAGTGGGATGTAAGTGGCTCAATGAGTATTGTGGAATGAGTGTGTAGGTCTATGAGCCTAAGTAGAAACTCCATGGATGACAAGCAGCAAATTTGAACAAAAAAAGTTTTAATCGAAAAATTCCTAGTCGTTAACTAATCTCATAGCTGACGATGAGCTGTTTTGCTGCTTTCAGTACACCATCTTTAATCGCTTAATAGCTAGTCTATGAAAAAATCATAAGCAGTTTTGGAAAGCTTTTAACCAAATGACATCTATCGTCATGACGCGTCAGTTGGCTAGTATTTAACTGAATTTAGTGCTTACTAATTACCGGCTATTGAAGCGATTTGGTGCATAGATTTTCGATTCATATTGCATGCGTTTCGTTTGTACATGAGTATGCTGTACATGAGTATGCTCTCTAAGTTCTCTGGGGAGCACATGATAAATCGATTTAGAAAAGGTCAACTAAAGTGCATCGTCAAAGGAAAATTAAGGCAAGCATGACTTTTTAGACTTGACCTTGTATACGAAATTTGTGTGAGTCGATTGAATGAGACAGTGTTTTCAGTTGTTCTGGAATTTGATGAAACCAGAATTCCAGAGAGTAGACCGGAAGCGGTTTAAATATTTGATGCTAGCTCGAAGCTCCAAGGGAGGCCTACACCTTTCTTTTCGATGGATTCGTTAAATTTCTCTGCAGAACTTTTTTTTCAAAATTTCCAGAGCCATATTTCTACAGGGTCCATGTTTCTTTGGTTATACATGATGAGTGCAGAAGAGAGAAATTTACTTTTTAACTACCTATTTTCAAAAGTAATTCTCCATTGTATTTCTAGGTTGTCTTTATTACTGGATTTTAACACTAGTTCCAACAAATAGAAATCGCGATATAAAAACTCGACTTGTCTTAACCCATTTTTATGGTAGCTTCAATAACTTCACGGTTAGGAAGAAACTCTGATCTCCTAGGGGTAGCTTTCATTACCTCCTCAGGGTTTTCAAGAAACTCAGATCTCCGACGGGTAGCTTCAATTACCTACTCCTTCAGGGTTAGGAAGAAAATCAAATCTCAAGAATGAGCTTCAATAATTCCTTCAGGGTTAGGTAGAAACTCAGATCTTCGAGAGGTAGGTTCAATTACTCCTTTAAGGTTAAGACGAAACTCAGAAGCTTAAAAGATAGATTAAGTTACTCGTTTAGGGTTAGAAGGAAACTCTTTACATCTACGAGAGGTAGCTTCAATTAATAGTTCAGGGTTGAGAAGAAGTTCAGATCCTTGATAGGAAGCTTAAATTACTCTTACAGGATTGTACTGTCCTTTGTTTTAAATTCAGGCATACCAGTTGATCTTCTGAACTCTTTGAAATATGTACCCAGTGCACTATTACATCAATATTGTTTCGAACACTCTCAGAGGGCAAGGTCGAGAGCCAAGTGGACTATTGCTTCCATGGGTATCTTCGCGTATCTTCGTTGCCAAAAGATGATGCTCCGAGTCGATATTAGGATCTCGTGAGATACGCAACCCCAGAAAAGCGAAGCTATGCCTGCGTACGCTCACTATATAATAAATTTGATTCCTTGTTCTTCGATCAGGGGACAGCCAGGTGGCGTTATGTAATCGTTTAAGCGGGCTACGCACCTGCCGAGAAATGTCAAACTCCATATAAAAAACACTCAAGAAATGGTCAAGAACTGTTTTCACACGTCAGATTTTCTTGAGCCAATACTCAGCTCATAAGAAAAAATACTACAATTTTCTATGGTTGGCAATGCAGATTCACGGCAAAGGTGAGTAAATATTTCACTAAACATGTTTTATACATTTTCTTGGCAGGTGGGTAGCCCACTTTATGCTGGAATCTGATACAGCTGATGACCATATTTCCAGCCGCGGTGAAATCAATCAACCTAGTCCTGATAGAACATTTCACGTGGCGACTAAAGATTACGACACTTTATCTTCCAAAGCACGATTTTGATATCATGTCGATATTACCTACGAGGTCTATTGTCTCAATGAGAATTTTCAGACTCGTCGCAGATACCATGGAGCTCAATCTATTGATCAGTTGCAAAAGTAATCCATCGGAGTATCGAATATATAAGGTCGTCTGCATATTTCTAGGAAATTGCGTCCTTGACCCTGTCGTCCTAGTCGTTCCAGAGGAGCATTAATATTTTATCCTCTATTATGATTCGCTATTTATGCACGTTAGTACTTGTCGGCTAAGGCTTTATCCCAACACGATTCCAAAACGATTACTTTTCTTATCTTTCTTCTTTATCGAAAAACCTGATCACTAAGGCATCAACCAGCCGAGTAGCGTTACTATGTATACGTTATAAGAGCCCGGACATTTAAGGTTCAAATCATATTCTGTTTAACGTTTGCTTTTTTTATGAATAGGCAAGAGATACAAACGAGCATTCCTCCAGATTTGTCTCATGTGCTCAGTCGAAAACCTAAACTAGATGAGCAAGCTGCCCACTGTAGCTGTAAGAGTAGTCTGTTCTCTGTAAGCCCACACTCACATCGGCTTCAATATGCGCGCTAATCAGCCAGGCAGGCAATCAGTCAGTCAAATTGTTGCACGAGCATCACAGGCATGGCATAAGTAGATACATAGCAGTGCATGGCATAAATGTAAGGCATATTCATCATGAAAGTGCAAGGAGAATTGCCAAAAGCGTTTGTATGTATGTGCGTGCTTCACAGAGATCGTTCGACCACAAATCGCGTTGCCTAGCAAATTTGTCAGATTGGCCCCGGCTTAATGCAGACACAGCTAGATGAATGGAGAAGAATGTAGAATGGATAGATTGACAAGCAGACAGACAGGCAGGCAGGCAGGTAGTCACGCATATATACATACTCGTATCATAGCACAAAATCTAACAGCTACGATGCCACCCTTACGAACCAAATCCAATACCCAGAGCAGGAAGACTTTATAATCCAATTACTTTTTTCGAACTTCCAGTTTCGTTTTTCTACTCCCTTTTTTTGTTTGTTCTTATTCGTTAAGTTCAATGAAATAACAGCTAAAATGTCAGAAACTAAATGATTTGAGTGGTTGTTAGCCGATATTGAGACGAGTTGAAAGAAACTTGTGTGTGTGGAAAGTTTGAATGGTATGTGTAGCTGCAAATGAAAGTGCAAAGCAGCAATGCGACACAGTTGACAGTAAATATGCAGAGACGCGCGTGATTGACATGTAACTTTAGTCGAAATTAAATTTTGTGTGCTACAAATAATACCAAGAAATTGACACACATTTCAACCAAGTTTAAGCGTGTTGCACGCGCAGAACACACGCAGTTCGTCTCACAGAGCAATAATCTTTTCAAACATTCAACTGGCGAAACAAAAAATCGCCCGAACCAAGTATCGAATATCAAAAAAAGTTGACTATCGACATCCTTGAGACTCCCTTCAAAGGAGCGTCGAAGCGTAATGGAAACGTATTTGCGCCTCACCACACAAAGGTTGTATGGAGCGAATCAAAGGGAAATGTGTGCGCAGCCCAGGGAAAGGTGAGAGTGGTCGAGCGTGCAACAGGCTGCGTCGTCATATTCATACACACATTTCCACACATAACACTTCAGGTACACCATCGAATCGATTTGTAAATATTTATTTTTTAATTTTTATTGACAACGTTATTGATACCCAAAACTAGGGGCCCACATAGTTACATACGTTCATATGCCAGACATAACGAATGAGCGTGTACGGGTGCACGTGCTGCCTGACGGCGATTTTCAACTGTGCTGGTGTTGATAGGCTTGATGGTGTACCGTGTGTGTAGCGACTTTTTTGCCATATTATTTATGTATGTGCGGAATATATTGTGGATATTTTTGCAAAAACCCATAATCGACATATAGTAAAAGGGGGGGTAACCCCACAATGTCGCAAACGTGAAATTGGCTTCTATATACATAAATATATTTTCCAAAACTTTATTACAATGAGTTAAGAGGTTTTGCATATAAAGTTTGCCAAAAAGCATATATAAAGGTTTAGGGGTATGACACAGAGTGCTATTTTTTAGACAAGTTGTGTGTGAGAAGATGTCCCTGATTACACTGTACAACAGCCAAAAAATCCCAGAGGGTTTCTCATCGGTTTCTCAAGCTTTTAGGTGTGCTGAATACGAATCTGAAGTCACAATTTTCGGGTCACCCTAGGTTTTAACTCCAGAGGGAAGTTTGTTCAGATTTCGGTAGTAGTAAACAAATTTTTTTTTAGTTTTTTAAAATTAATTTTTCTTGATAACCTACTGTACCTACCCCAGGTTTTTGCACTATGGGACATCTCTATTCCGCCGAATATAAAAATCAAAATTAAATGATGGTTCCTTGACCAAATAAAAATTGTTAAATTATTAAAAAAAAAAATTGTTTTTACTCTCTGGAGAGGAAACCTAGGATGACCCGAAAAGTCTGACTTCAGACTCGGATTCAGCACACCCAAATGTTTCAGAAGCCGTCGAGAAACCCGGTGGGATTTTTAAAAAGTTCAAATTTGCTGTAAAGTGTTATTATTTGATTTTTTTAGTTTTTTTTTCGTTTTTCTTATTTTATTTAGTTTTATTCATTCTTCACTTTTGATCAAAATTTAACATCACTTGTCCATAATTTGCTTAAAAATGTATCCGGAGCACCGTGCAGGTGGCGCATCGTCTGGTGATAAAAAAGTCACATCTCCCGGTACTCACCATGCCAAATCACTTTCTAAAAGATAAGAAAAATGCCACATTGCTAATAAAGGTATCCTGAGCACCATTCAGGCATCGCATCAAAAAGAAAAATGTTACATCACATGGTGATCATGATATCACATCGTTTGTGTATAAATCCAGTTTATCAGGTGTTTCGATATCTGTAATTAATATAGAGCCCTTATAATAATAATTACCTGTAATTGTGTCACATAATTTGCCTACATATCGCCAGGTAACCAAATCAATGACACGATGAGCGAGATGTGACAACATTTTTCCACATAAAAAATCAGGTTATGAATCACATGCTGAGCGAAAGTCACATCAGCTCTTGCGAAAAATGGCACAACATTTGCTCTTTGCATATTCGACTCATCATGTTATTTGCGTCACCTGTCGATTAAGATGACATATCAGCTTGCCACCTTTTTCTTCACCAGGGCCGTTATTTTTTTTTTTTTTATTAAACTTATTCGATTTTTTTGTTTCTTTTTTATTTTACTTTCTTTTTTATTCTATTTTTGTATATATATATATATTTTTTTAAATTATTCAAACTATAACAATTTTCTAACTCCTTTTGGAGCACCCTATCCTTTTCAAACATATCACAATATATATTCGCACAACGCCTACTGTGCACCACAACACCTTTTCCAACCACACACGACTTACTATATCATCATATTCGTATGATGTGTAATCCCAGACACGTGATGATGAACGAGCAGCAGTAAGAGTCCTACGTGAAGCAAACGAACCAAAAAATAAAATATTTCTATCGAATTTTATGTGAGCGTTATCACGCTGGTTGTTGCGTTGGTTTAACAACTTTTGTGCCAGCAACCACATTACAACTTAAAAAGAAACACCAACAACAAATAGTGTTTGTAGCATGTGTAAAAGTACGCTGAAAATGCTTTGGGCAATTTCAACCGCAAAGTGGATGTGGTACGTAAAAATCCATAAGGCGTAGGTGCATAAACAAATGTGCTGATGGGTCATACATCTACCCTACATAAGGCACGTCCGAAATAATGCTGATGCCATAAAACAACGAATTTATTGGCAAAATGAGGCCGAAGCGCCAATGATGTGGGAAACCAATGGCGCATCCACGTGGTGGGTTTTCAGGTTCAACACAGGTTTGACACATGCAAACATCAAGTTTGATGAAGGAAACAGAAGAGTACAGCTATATTAGTTATTGAACGCAGAAATACGTAAGTGGGAAGGAGATGGAGTCCCTCAAGTTTTTCACATTGCCCTTAAAAACGTGATGGAGGATCGCGAGGAACGTTAACCTTAAGTTTGAAGCTCACATGATGGATCAAATGATGGTCATTGTGTTTGCAGGGAGTTATATCTTGAATCTGACATTGTCTATATTAACAAATGTAAATATATATTTTTTTGAAAAAACAAGCATAAAAGACCAGCTTTAAAGAAACTGTGAATGACAAATGTCCTGGATCCGCCACTGGGCGCAAGCTAAGCTTACATGCGCAAAACTTCAGTTTGGAAAGGAATTTATGAGTTAGAGTATGTCACCTCTGTGATATCTTTATATAGCCGTTTATGTGAGTGTAAATGTAAATAAACTATTCAACAATGACGAATGGTTGAGAGGAAATGGCAAAGCCACGCTCCATAGCTCCAATTTATACTAAGTAAAAACCTACATTATTTATGTATTGATTGTGGGAAATATAATGTGAAAGCACATCGTTGTTGTTATTGTAATACACTTAAGAGTATTTATTAGTTGTTTTTGTAGCAATAGTTATATATCATTCATAGCCAAATAATGGGTTCCTTGTTGTTGTTGTCCAGTTATTGAGTACGCTCGCGTGGCATAAACATTTTGAACCACTTAGACCACGTAAAGGACTTTCGTTTGAATTTCGCGTTCGTGGCTATTAACCCGAATGAATTTTCTTAATGGCTCATTAGGTCAGTGGAAAAGTCATGTTGAGCCAGCGAAACCTTGTTGTTGTAGGTACTAAACACCATCAAACATCAAAGCGAACAGCTTAACCAGCCATCATATCATAATATTACAGCATGGGCGTACGCAGTGGGGAACAAGGTAAGACTGGCGTTAAGCTGTTCCAGCCTATAAAAGTGCCACAAAGTGTCAGGGAAATAAAGGGCCACATTTTAATAGAAAGTTTATCATAATAACCTCCTGTTGTAGAGCCATAAACCTACACTGAGCCAAAACAGTTCATGTTTCCAAAGAAAAAGTACATGGATTTTAAGAATTGTTCATTAAAACCTCTCCAAACAACTTTTTCATAGAAATTTTAGAATATTTCTTAGAATATAAGTAGTTGTTCTTAAAATATAGAGAGAGAGAATCCTCAGAAATCATGAATTCATTCATAAATTGTAAAATAATTTTCTTAGAGTCTATGAATTTTTTCTTTTATTCTAAGAAATATCAGCTCGAACTTCTATGAACATTTGTTCTTAAAAAACATACGTTTTTGGTTTAGTGTATCCTGGAAAGATGCCAGAATGATTACCGCCCCTTTTATCTAAAGTTGGCTACACCTCTGTCTGACACATTTTACTTCTAGAATGCCAACAAATAAGCTTTACCTACATTGGCGACCTGTGCAAGCATTAACCCATAAACCATTGTAGCACAAAACGGCAGCACTTGCCATTGAAGTTTGTCCGCTGACCAAGATTGTAGCCAAATAGCTGCGTGGTCAAAGATCATTATGGATATATCGCAGCAACAATATTTAACTTGCGGAAACTCGCTGACGTTCCACCGACGCTAGCCTGCCCCAAAGGACGCACCCAATTCGAGCTTAGGAAATATGCGGGTTAATGCGTTTTTTGATTAACGCAAGCTGGCAAGGTGGACGCTAGACCTGCCTAACCCAAACTCCCAAAGGAAACTCTTCGTAGCGCTTAAAATAGAATGACTTAAAACGGATATGATGAACAAACGTGGTTGTTTATAAACAAAACATTTGTTCGTGGTTTATAGTGGCGATTTGTGCTATATACTTAGGTGTCAAATGATTATAAAGTACTGTAGTTAAACTACTGAACCTTCTCGAAATTTTAAACTCAATCGTCATCATGTTTAAACATGCTGTTTATTTTAAAAGATAAAGCTTGCATTTTATTATAAAAGCTCAACCCAAATTTTCTTGAAAAGCTTGCACTTTAATTGGTTTTCGATATAAAAGCTCAAACTTCAATTTTATAAGAAAAGCTGAAACGATAACATACTTATAAATCTCAAAGTTGACTTTTTTACATTATATATAAAAGTTAAAGCTTCAATTTTTGTTGTAAAAGTTCTAGCTTGACTTGATTTTTATCATGTGTATAAATGGTGGGCGGCGAGCAGTTTATTTTTATAGTTGTTGTTATATTATAAAGTCTTCTTAATTTTTATTTAATTTATTATTCTTATATTCCATCAAGTCTCATGGACTGTGTTTGCTTCTGTTTAATTATTGGTATGTTCCATCAAATCTAGTGGACCGTGTTTTGGTAGTGACACTCTGTATGTATTAATTGGGGCGAGCACTTTGGCTCTGAGAATGCATCGTTGGCTATTCTCACTTCCTTAGAAAACCCCTCAAAAGTTTTTGGTGATCAGCACTTGGGCTCTAAGGCATTGGCGGCTATTGGCTTACCCAATTTTGCTTGTGAAAAACCACGATTTGTGATTGCGACTATAAGCTATGTATTCCGAATATTCCATAAATTATCTGCGAATTGCAATAGTATGCAATGCAGATGAAACAAACGAAACCATGTTATGTCGCTTAAACGCCATGTAAACTCAAACTTTATTTGTAATTTTTTCAAGCTTAATTTATTTTCAAAACCTTAAATTTTACTTTTATTATAAAAGCTCAGGTTGATTTGCAATATAAAAGCTGACACTTTTCTTTTGTTATAAAAGCTCAAACTTGATTTGACTTGAAAGCTTAAACTTAACTGTAAAAAAAAAACAAACCAATTTTGTTATAAAAGCTCAAACTCAACTTTTGTTATAAAAGCTTATACTCGACGTGACTTTTGGCTTCGCTTTATTATAAAATTTTGTCTTTATTATAAAAGTTTAAACTTTAATTTTGGTCCAAAAAGGTCCAAAAAAACTTTTCTGACAGTCTATAACAAAAGTAAAATATTGACTTAATTTTTTATTCGGAAAAGTCAAAATTTCACTTTTGTAAATTGAAAATAGAGCTTTGGATTTTAACTTTTTTCTCCTTTTTTTTATGAAAGTTCAGAAAGTCCTTTTTGCACGAAATTCAACAACTTGGTATACAATTTTTCTTCACACCAAACAATTTGTTTACTTTTTTTTGCGGCTTTAGTTTTTCATTACTTTTTTTTATATAGTTTATTATTCTTGCTGTGGGTTCCTGCACAAGCTGGGAATTCCACAAGTGGACAGACAATTGCGTTTGTTTGCTCTACTCCGCCCTCAACGGAAGTCGTCGCATTTCAGTTCAACCTGACGCAATTGAAATTTTTGTAGCTCGCAGGATTGAAGAGGATTTCTGCAAAATATTGTGTTTACTGTTATTGTTATAGTTTTTATACGCGTTTATTTTCACTAACAACTAATACCGGCAGCTTACACGTTTCGTTGGCATTGAATTTTCTATTTCAAGCGCCAGTTAACTGATAACTTGTTATTCCGGACGCACAATTAAAGTCGCAAGTTGTTGCTAACTAGCAAACTGAACTGTGGGTGGATGGGTGGTTGGGTGGGTTTTTGTAATGTGTTTGTGAACTTATATAATGAAAATATGTTAGAGTGCAGTTTGACGTTGCGTTTTAATGGGAAATTCACTAAGTCTTTGTGTGCAAAATTGGCTTAAACATTCAGCGTAAAAGTGCTTTTCACACTTCGTTATAAAAGCGACCAGAGCTTGAACCAACTTTTTTTAGCCGGAGATTAAATTTGCAAACGACAAAATGCTTTGGAATATTTTTATAAATACGAGGTTGTTATTAATCTACGGGTTCAGAAAATCCATATTTTTTATAGTGCTTCGGAGTTTTAGATGAATTAAGAATGCATCTCCAATAGAAATATAGTGAAGGAAGATTGATCCAACCTAAAATCTCCTACCCAATCATTTACTAAGTGGAATCTGCCTTCCCCTGTCAACTTGACTAGGGGCGAAACATTGATTTTCCTTGTAACAGAACAAAGAATATGTGCTAAAAGATATCTATATGAATAGTTTTGTCTGCGGATCTGCACAAAGACGAATGTAGTGCCGAAACGACCCTCTTCATCCCACTCTTGGCGGCCTCTAACAGATTTGCTTAGTTTAAACAAATATCTTTTCCTTTGCAAATATGGCCACAGAAAACCTTAGGCTTCATTCTCAGACCGGTTGAACTATAACAGGTTCCCCAACATTTTAATCTCAAATTTTTCTCAATAGATCTGGTGACCGCATGTAGTTTTCCGCCAGGCTTAAAAGAAGGCCCAAAAATATTGGGGTTTACCAGATATACCGACGGGGCTCCCGACGGGGAAAATGTAATAGATCATGATCGATTTTATTCGATTCGATATCATTCGATAAAATTGATGTCATATCTGTCGACAATTATTCCTGCCGTGAGCTCTGCCGAAATTAATTTTTTCCATATTTTAAAAGTTTATTCTTTAGATATGTCCTCTCGACATAGGCTATATTTTCCCCTGTAGACTGCGCTGTGGTAGCAATATTTGCTAAATCTATATTTGTATGCAATCAAAAGTTCTGGTACTAAAACGAACCCCGCTAGGTGGCGCTAGAGTCGAAATATTCAAATAGCCGTCAATTTGTTAGACGTGGCAGTCTGTTAGTCCACTATCTAGTTCCTAAGTATATATGAGCCACTTAAAGCACAAGTGGCGTAAGTCCACCTTTTCTCGACCTGAGTTATTAAAGGTTTTGTGTTTTGTGCTTTTTTTTCGGTTGATATGGAAGCTAGGAGTTTTCCGTTAGAGTGTTATATAAAACGCATTTTTCCGTACATAGTGTCATGCCCAACTAACAAAAAAGGAAAACTTGACTTACACCACTTGTGCTCTAAGGGGCTCGTATACTACTTTGCCCAAGTGTCCGACAAAGAAAAGTTTTAAGCTGCTCTAAGAATACTATTGGAGCGGTACTCTCGTGATCTGGGGGAAAACAGCTTAACTGCTGACCTGCAGATGCTTAGAGTAAAGTAAACCCATCACACCAGGCAGGGTTTTAAAGATAAGACTTCCCTGGCACCCATGTGGAAGAAGCGATATGGCAAATAATTTTGAAGGATGGATTTAGTTCTAATTGACAGTAGAGATCCATTTTTATATTCATGGTAGACTCGCTTCCGAAAATTTTTTTTAAATGTTATTCCCACGGAAGTGCCAATCAGAAAATTCTTTCCGAACACAATCTTATCCCATCTCACCTCTGCACGCCGAAATTACTTTAATTTAAAAAAAAAAAAATTAAGCATTCTCGAAAGTTAATATTAAAGACAATGCGCAAAACAGACAACCATATCACTTAGCTGAATATTTCTATGTATATAAGGATAACAATACACCATATTTAATCTAATCAAGTGCTTGCCTTAGAGTCTACGCCCATTAGACTACTGACTGCCAACAACCAGTTAACCGATTCTCATGCCATATATGGCCTAGCTATAGCTTTGGCTCCAACAGCGAACATTTTCGAAGTGCTTACAGCGTTAACTAGATGAGACGAGCTGAGATGCGAGATGATACCCATTGATGCCATGAAGAAACTAACTCACTCCGAGCTAATGTCATAACTCTTTCAAAGTAGTTGGCGATGGAAGAAATTTATTATAAAAGATGAAAGAAAAAAAAGGAAAATATTGGATAGCAAGGAAAAGGGAGGCCAACAACAGAAATAAAGTGGACTAACAAACGAGCAGATGAAATAGGAAAAGAATAAACAAAGCAAAAAATAAGAATTTGGCGAAAATATGAGAAAAAAGCTCATAAAAAACGCCACATACTGCCACAATTTGCAGTTAACTAACTGCTATGAAAACATGTATTTATATAGAAGTTTGGTAGTTTGAGATCCAATGTAGAAGTTTAATGGCGCTGTTGAATGAAAATTGTAGTCTTCAACGTCAACACTTTCGCCGCCTTTCGACTTTGTTTAATGCATGCTGGCTCCAAAAAATCAGAAACAGCAAGGAATATATCAAAGAAATGGTTTTGGACGTACGCCTAACAGGCAAACTATGCATTTTAGTGGGGAGGTCTTGTAGAGTTAACATGCCAAATATGTGATACGTGTAGATGTGTTGACATGTGCACTTTAACCCTTTTCGCGCTAGGGAGGCGCACAGTGTTTTGAAAGTGGCAAACACGGTGAAAATATTTTTGGCTGCTGAGAATATCATATACCTTTATGACGTATCAAAGCAAGCCACTTAGCTTTTCTTAGTGACAAACACCAATGGATCCCAACTTATCCTACACCCGTTTTTTGCTAGCTCAGTAGACAAAGTATTATTCTTCGACCGTGTTCACTGCAGGTATTTATTTGCTGGCTGACGTGGAGTTGATCACTGTATTTTTCTTTGTCAATAGGTGCCGATATAGATGAGCGCAGTTTTCGGTATCTGTTTTGTAGTTTATTCTTTTGCTAGGCGATATGTTTATTATGTGAAGCATTTCCAGTGTGAATCTCTTGCTGTAGTGCTGCTATTGTTGTATTATCGTTGCCCCGTCTAAATTCGGTGAGTGGTTATGAGTTTAACAGTGAACTATTAATGCTGTTTTTTAATTGTTAGTTTCGCTGCAATATTTAAAATCTGACTTATGTTTCTCCCCGAACTGTGCTAAAACAGGAACCAGTCGAGGTCTTGTGAGCTGGATGTGGTAGACTAAAGTGGACTCAAAGTTTCGATAAACAAACTCTGTTCATACTCTAACTCTTGCAGCATAGAAAATCCTTTTAGCCAATCGAAAGTTTTTACAAAAAATCACCACTGTTCAATGGACACTTTTCTGAGTACATACGATCCTTATCTGCTAAAGCTGGCATGCAAACGTACTTTTACTAACCAAAAAAGAAACTAAATGCTCACTGACACATTCACTCGCTCATGCACTTACTCATTCTCTCGCTCGCAATATTTGTACAACCAAATTAAGTTGTTATACTCATGGAAAAATATGCAAATTGTTTTTGCGACATGTCAGACGTAAACTTTTTATGACCAAATGACATGTAAGCCTGCAAAACCATCAACAGCAGGAGCGGAGCTGTCGCCTTGCCATGGCTAACTGAAGCTACCCATTACATCCATTAAGCGTCAAGAGCTAGCAGTGGGGAAAGGGTTTAAGTCAGTTAAGAAAATAAAAATAGAAAACAAATTACAACAACACTCATACGAGTTTAATAGGAACATCCAACTTATAGCGCGCGTCACTGCCGTCGCTGACGCGCTGCTATTTATTACGCTTTCTCTAGGTTTTATTAGCCCGTTGCTTGATAACTCCTGCTTCTCAGCTTCTCAACTTTTTTGCTTTCGCCGCCTTTTTTGTTGTTGTCATCTATATTGTTGTTGCTGTAGCTAGTATTTTGTTTGGCACCAGTCCTGCGAGTTCGTAGCACTTTACAGTCTCTCATACTTCCCATGCGCTCCACATCGCCGCGGCCACTCCAGATATACATTTTAACGCATAACTTTTTTACGCTTGCTAGCGCTACACATTTAAAGCTCGTAGCACCTCCTATCTGCAGGCGGAGTTTGTAACAATTTGTAATTTCGTTAGCTTTTCTGTGCATTAAATTGGAAAGTCAAAAAGCTACGTTGGTCATTTTGACAGACGCGCTGCAATTTTGTTGCGCACCCCGACAGCAAAAGCAAGTGAAGGTGCGCAGCATGATACCCGTGAAGTGCAAACGCGTCCGAGGGCACGCAGAGTGATACGCGCGCGGTGTGAAATCTTCAAAAGTAACATTTTCAACCTCAAAAGTTTGAGGACGTGTAACCAGCACTTTAAAAATTGATGCGGCGCGCTCAGGTTGTGAATCGCTACATTTGCATTATATTGTTGGCGCGCTCACACGCCATTGCAGTGGGCGTAACTCAAATAACCACTTTGAGCCGTTGGCATATGTTCACTGCCGCAGCGCCTGCTCAGTTAATTAAGACATTTTATGCGCCTGACCGCGCGCCGGTAATTTTTGTTCTAACAACCGCATTTGCTTCACAATAAACGCTTTGTGGTCTTCACATGCGCTTGATTGCAATGTGTGTTTGTGGCTGGCGCGCGTCGCACGAACATGTACTTACAGGCGCGCGCGACATAGTTATTAGTGAAAGGTGTAATTTTTTATTTTTAAGGTTTATTATTTTGTTGTACTCATTTTCTTATTTTTGTGTTGATTCATTCAATTGTTGCACGACAATTATGATCACGTGAAAATCGCATACTGAAGAGGCTACCGTTGCGGTGCTACTTCCGCTTAGCGCGCGCTAAAACTATAACTCAAATGCGCGTCATGTGAGAAAATGTTAAAATACAAAAATAAATTAAGTTGTTGAAATACGTCACACTCCGCCAAAGCGCGCTCACTGTAAAAGTGTACAATCAGCAACTAATATTGTAAATGGTGCCCCATGCAACTCAACCATACCCATTTCAAATTCGAGTAAATGCAGTTGTACTTTGTTTCATTTTACAAACGCGATTATACGTTGCGCGCGTTAGCCGTCGTCTATAGAGTGCGCGCGCTTTAGTTGTTGTTGTCGTTACTTCTGTTATGGTGCGCGTGTGGCAATTTCCTGTGCTCCTTTTTGTATGAGAACACGTAATCAAATTAAGCAATTATTACTACTCCATTTGTGATGCAGCGTATGCGTTGCATAAAACAATAACAGCGACGAAATGTAACATGCAGAGCCGTGGAGCTCAAAAGCGCGACTTGTTCAAATCATCCCAACCAACAATCAACCAATCCGCGCCAATACTAGACAACACCGCTAAACACACCCTTGGAAAGGAGTATATTATTATATTGTTGTAGTTGTTTTTTTATGTTGCATTTCGTGTTAATGTCGTTGCCTGCTGTCGGTAGGTGGTCACCATTTCAAAATCAAAGCACTTGCCGTTTAAAGTTACACTGTCTAAAGTAACTAAATTAACTCTACTGATGATGTCTTTGACGATGTGGGGGCAAAACGCGCCCGCTATATGCACTCACACAGCAAACGAAATTGTAGAGGCGTGACCTGAGCAACAACTATATATATATATATGCTTAATCAAACACAATGCTACAAATATATGAGTACACAGGAATAGACATTTTAACGAAGTGTACATGCTATGAAGGGGCTATGTAAAGTTGTGGCCAGAAAAAGTGCAGCATCGCATCAAAAGTAGTAAAGGAGTGACCTTCCACGCTGGGGAACTCTTATTTTCTACCAAGATACCTACAGCGCTGCTATTTTATTGCTCGTAACTACAAAATATGTCTAAAATACGTATTTATGCATGTCCTCAGTTTATTCATATTCATATCCGGCTACGTCAGTGTTTAGTTGACCATTGAACAACAACGGCGAGATTTGGCACCTTTGTCGCCTACAACACCGAGCCATCGCAGCCATCGCGTGTCCTATTTGTTCTATGGCGTGTGGAGGTGGCATAAATGTAACTAACGTGTTCTTGTTATGATATCGTAAAACTTGTTGTTGTAGCACTTTTTTGTTGTTGCAGCACAACACCTATTGTGTCCTGTTTTTTTATTGCTCCTGCAATTAGTGTCATCAACATTGTGTTCGTTAGAAAATGGCAAAATAGGATATGCTTGCATACACAAAGGTATGAAGTCGTTAAAATTCAATGCAATCTTACTAGTTGGTGACTGGTAGTGCTTGTCATCGAAAAAACGTATATAAACAACAAAAATTGTTGTTCCTAATGCAATGCGATAAAATAAATAAAATAAAATAAAATAAAATAAAATAAAATAAAATAAAATAAAATAAAATAAAATAAAATAAAATAAAATAAAATAAAATAAAATAAAATAAAATAAAATAAAATAAAATAAAATAAAATAAAATAAAATAAAATAAAATAAAATAAAATAAAATAAAATAAAATAAAATAAAATAAAATAAAATAAAATAAAATAAAATATAATAAAATAAAATAAAATAAAATAAAATAAAATAAAATAAAATAAAATAAAATAAAATAAAATAAAATAAAATAAAATAAAATAAAATAAAATAAAATAAAATAAAATAAAATAAAATAAAATAAAATAAAATAAAATAAAATAAAATAAAATAAAATAAAATAAAATAAAATAAAATAAAATAAAATAAAATAAAATAAAATAAAATAAAATAAAATAAAATAAAATAAAATAAAATAAAATAAAATAAAATAAAATAAAATAAAATAAAATAAAATAAAATAAAAGAAAATAAAATAAAATAAAATAAATAAAATAAAATAAAATAAAATAAAATAAAATAAAATAAAATAAAATAAAATAAAATAAAATAAAATAAAATAAAATAAAATAAAATAAAATAAAATAAAATAAAATAAAATAAAATAAAATAAAATAAAATAAAATAAAATAAAATAATATAAAATAAAATAAAATAAAATAAAATTTAATTAAATAAAATAAAAAAATAAAAAAATAAAATAAATAAATACAGATATGTATATCGCTCTGCGTGTTGCCGCGTCGAAAATTTACTACGTTTGTTGTGAAAAATATGGCTTCGGTCAAAATCTTCCACAGCAGCCATTTGAAAATTGCGTCAAAGGCGCGAATGCGGCAAAAACATCTACCTCAACATCTACAATAACAATACGCCACAGCAGCACTGCACGTAGTAGAATCTATCATTGCCATCCACCCACATTAGAACAACAACAACACACTCACGGCCACATTTAGACCTTTGCGCAACGCTCGTTCTTTCGTTGAACAGCGAACTCGACAGCAAATAAATTACATTTCAAGCAAATTCAACCAACATGTCGCTCGACCACATTTTATAATGTTCAACAACACTACAGCTCGTTTACCTATTTCTCTAGTTGCAACTACAACAATAACAAAAACAACAACAGCAGCAGAATAAAAAATTTACCATTTCGTGGGTAGAAAGAAAGTTTTTGTGCTGTGGCTTTTGCTTTTTACCTTTTATAGCGATTAATATGGCGTGAATGCGGCGTAAAGTAGCTCACTTGGAAGTAAGTTAACAACAACAACAACAGCAACAACAGCAACAACAACAACAACAAAACAACAATACGGCTGCAGTACAAAGCACGAATAGCTTGAGGCTATTGGGAGTTGTGTTAAGAGTGTGCAAGTGTGTGTGTTTATGTCTTGGGTTGTGTGTAGGTGGCGCTCCTGTTGCTTATTCCGACCCCTAAGCTTGCTTCTAGCCAAAAAATGCATTTCTAAAGTGATGGTAGAAAAGTTTGTAGTATTTTTATAGCTCGCTTTTATTTTATTTTCATAATTTTTCGTTTCGGATTTTTTCTTAACCTATTCGCTGATGATGTTCTAAAATACGTGGTAATTTGAGCAAGCGTCAAAAGTTATTTCGCCAATTTTTTGCTGAAAGCGGAATAATTGAGTGCAGCGATGATGTTGAATGAAACGGTGGCAGCGGAAACGAAAAAATGTTGAAAGTGTTTTTGTTTTGATATATTTTTTTTTTCATCATAATCGTTGATGCAACTAAACTGAAATTGGCTTAGGTAAACTAGGTCGCTATTATTACCTACTTATTACATGTTTCGGCTGACCACCCCTACGGTCAAATCCGTAACAATTATTTTTATACCCAGCGTACTAGTACTAGTAAAAGGGTATTATAATTTTGTTCACATAACGGTACTACGTAATGGCACAAAATAATAATCGAGATAGATATAGAGTTGGCGACCGCCGTGGTGTAGCGGTTAAGTGTTCGGCCTTCTACACCAAGTCGTGGCGGTTCGATGCCCGGCAAAAGTAACATCACAAATTATTTAGAAAAAGAACTTTTCTAAACGGGGTCGCCCCTCGGCAGTAGTTTGGCAAACTCTCCGGGTGTATTTCTGCCATGAGAAGCTTCTCGGCAAAAAATTCATATGCCGTTCGGAGTCGGCAAAAAACTGTAGGGCCCACCAACTTGTAGGAAAAACTCAAAAGCAACACACCACAAGTTGGAAAGAGAAGCTCGGCAAAAATCTCGTTAGAGGTTATGATAACCTGTTGGTATATCGCCGCCATTAGTTAGTTAGATATAGAGTTCCATATATGAAAGTTCTTAGGTTGAAAAGAGGAGTTCATTAAGCCATGTCCGTCCGTCTGTCCGTGTACTCGACAACTTGAGTAAAAATTGAGATATTTGCAAGAAATTTTGTATACATTTTACTTTCTGGCCAAGGTAGGTTGCTATTGAAAATGGGTGAAATCGGATAATAACCACGCCCCCTTTTTCGATATCGAAAATTTTGAAAACCACACAAACTGACATATATCGGTAGCTAAAATGGCTAAAATGATATAATTTTATAGGTGAACCCCGCTGGTCATTCTCTTATGATTTTTCCATAAATTTTTTAAGGAAGGAATTTTTGAAAATTCGGTTGGTCGTTACTTTAAAACTGATTACGATAAAACGATGAAATTTGGCACAAAGCATTCAAGTATCGTTGGGAGTATACCTGATGAAATTGGATAAAATCGCCTTCCAACCATGCCCACTTTCGATATCGAAAACTTCGAAAATCACCTAAATTGACATAACGGTAACGGAAATGGCTAAAATGAAATAGTGTGGTAGGATGAACCTATAATGATTTTTTCTATAATGATTTTTTCTATAATGATTTTTGATAAATTTTTAAACTTGGCATGCCACCGCCCACTTTTAAGGCAGGCTTTTTGAAAATTCGACTGGTCGTAACTTTTAAACTAATTACGGTAGAACGATGAAAATGTTGTACCAATTTTTATTTATTTGTCTATCATAATAGGCAGTATACCTGATGTAATTGGACAAAATCGCTTCCCAACCTAGCCCACTTCCGAAAAGGAATATTTCGAAAATCATATGAAAACTACCGCTGGGTATTTAATGGTCGGTTTACTCGAACTTAGACTTCCTTACTTGTTTTTTTTTTAAATTTTTTTTTACTTTATATGTCAATTTTTTGTTGAAAAAATTTTTTAATTTAGTTTTTGTTTTTATTTTTTATATAGTTTAAATTTTTTTTTTTTTTATTTAGTTAAATTTTTTATTCGTTAACTTTTTAATTTGGTTTTATTTTATTTTATTTTATTTTATTTTTTTCTTTAATTTTTTTTGGTTTATTTTAGTTAGTTTTTTTTGTTTTATTTTGTTTTAACTTTTTAATTTATAAATTATTATTTGTTATTTTATTTAGTTTCATTTTATTTAATTTTATTTCATTTTATTTTTTTACTTATTTTATTTTATTTATTTTATTTGTTTTATTTTTTTTTATTTCTTTTATTTTTTTATTTCATTTTTTTTTTATATTTTATAAGTAAGAATTTGATGAGCTTTAGACCGTGCTAATAATTCTTATTAAAAAATTCATATAATAATTAGGGTTTTCTTTGAAGAATTTTTTTTTTTGTTTTGCTTCATTTTATTTTTTTATATTTTATTTTCTTTTGTTTTATTTAATTTTGTTTTATATTATTTTATTTTATTTTATTTTATTTTATTTTATTTTATTTTATTTTATTTTATTTTATTTTATTTTATTTTATTTTATTTTATTTTATTTTATTTTATTTTATTTTATTTTATTTTATTTTATTTTATTTTAGTTTATTTTATTTTATTTTATTTTTTATATTTTTATTTGATTTTGTTCTATTTTGTTTTATATATTTTACTTAGTTTTATTTTATTTTTTATATTTTTTATCGGTTTTTTATATTTTTAAATTTTAAAATTTTTTTTTTTAATTTATATTTTTTTCACATTAATTCTATAACATATTGAAATATGAACTCACAGCAATAAAATTTTAATACGAGAACCTGTGACTTCGGTGTTGAATCCACTCATACACACACAAACTCATAGCATGAGCTAAATGAAGTTTGAAGGCAACTTGTCAGCTTAACTCTTGCCCGTTGCACACTTTGCCTTTTAGCTGAGGACTAATGCAGCAGTCGTGACTTGGCTTCATTTTTCAACAGCGCTTTTTCTCTTTTTTTTTGTTTTTGCAATTTTGCTAGTTGTTGCACTTTTTGCACCTAAACCATATTACCACCCACAATTCTGAGCTTGGAATAGCATAGAAATTGCATGAAGTGGACAGGTAGGGACGTACGTAAACCTGTGGCACGTCATTGTTCAAAACCAAAGATTCTTCTTCTTCTTGTTTGCTTGCTCTGCTGCTCTATGTGAGTGGCACTTAAATGGAGTTAAGGCAGTTAACCATGCTGGCAACTTTACGCTTCATTGATGAAAGTTTTTAGACGCGTGAGCTGTTAACGCCAAACGTTCAAAACAAACGCACACACCACCACTAGAACAAAAATTAATAGGCCAACTAAGCGTAACGGTAACTTAAGAAATTGTTCGCAGCTAAAGCGATCGACTTATCAATTCTTAAAGGAAGCAATTCATAATCTTTAGTCAACAAGCTAGTGTTGCCAATATTAGCTTTTTTTAGCAGTTCATACAATATTTTCCATAAGTACTTTCCCAAAACCACTTTTATCGTCTATAGAAAACATTTATATAAATCGCACTTTATTTGGAATACTTGCTGATAATCCAAACTTGATTTGAAGCTCGTTACCCTGCGGGTACACAAATAGATGTACGTAGTCGTAGTAGTAGCTTACTGTATGTTGTTGGTGTTGTGCCTGCAGCAAGAAAGCGCTGCGTGTTTATGCACACTTACCATTAATGGCTGGAAAATTTTCGCACTCACGTAAGCACACATAAACGCGCCCACTCACACCTAAACTTTTTTTCTTATAAAAGCGAAAATTTCTTCATCTTATGTGCACACACTTTAAGCAATAAGTGTATGTATGTTTGTACTTATAAGCTCTCGTACTACACATACTTTCGAAAGTGAAAATGCAGCTGCAGGCAAAGTTGTATGATTATAAAGCAAATATATGAATGTATCCGGATATACTGCATGTGTATGTGTTTATACAGTGCCGGACAATAAAATAGTAGCACACAATTCTGATCAAAAATAGTACTTTCTTCACATTTGTAAGTTAGGCACACATATGTGTCGTCATAAAATAGTCAATAAAAGCTTCCAATATAAACTCAAAAAAATTCCAAAAATGATCTTCATACCTAAATGGTGGAAAATATTCCAAAAAAAAAATTAAAGAAGACTTCAAAAAATCTTCAGAAAAGTGTCAGTAAATTTCACAAAATAGAGGAAAAAATGTCCTTAAAAAAGAGTAAAAAGAATGGCTTCAAAAAAGGCCCAAAAAGTCTCCGCTCTACATTTAAAAAGAGTAATAGAACGCTCCCAATTTATCGGATTTGGAGTTATTTAAAATTTTTTATGACTCCTTTTAAGGTGACCCCGTGGAACTATTTTTCTCTAATTTTCTGCTTCGAAAAGTGCTAATTTTCAAGGACAATGTCGCGAAAAATGTGCGTTATATAGCTCCGAATGTAGTCTTTTTTCCCTGCCTTTGGTTAGCTGGGTTGTTGAGTTTGATATAATGACTCGTTTACAATGTTCAGAAATATTCACTGTCTTTAGCTTGCGCGAACTTGAATATAGAAGAAATATTCGTAGAAGCCTGCAGTTGCAAATTTGTAAAAAATGCTACCTCTACCGGTTGGTGGGATATCGACTGAAGTTTGATATGCGAATATGAATGGATCTTTTTTGGAATGCTTCGGGAATACTTTGGTACATTTTCAGGATCTTTTTTTTTTGATTGTTTGTTCTGGATCACTTCTAGATCATTTTTTTTTTTTGACATTTTTAGGATAATTTTGGAACTTTTTCGGTACTGATTTCGGGGTTGGTTTCAGGATAATTTCGGGAATGTTTCCACTATTTCCGGATTACTTTGGATAACTTAGAAACATTTTCGGCATCATTTTGTGGACCTTTTGTTCCAATTTTCGGACTGATCCCGAAATCCGAACCAAAAAAGGTATTCGGCAGAGATTTTTTCGAAGCATGTACAAATTTTTTTGGGATAACTTGGGACATTTTCGGTTTTTTTTTTTCAGGATCAATTTAGGCCTTTTGCGGAATCCCTAAGGAATTTTTTTTGGGTCATTTCAGGACTTTTTGAGTACCAATTTTGGAATTTTTTTCGACCAATGTGTGAAACAAAAAAGTTCTCTTGAGGAGATGACTTACATAGTTTATTTCGGAAATAGTTATGTAAGAAAATTCTTTGGATACTTTGCGACTTTTTCAAGATAATTTCGTAATTGATTTCAGGAAAACTTTGGGACTGTTTTTACTTTTTCTGGATCTCTTGGGGTCTTTTTCGGGGTCACTTAGGGACAATTTAGGTAGTCTTTGGGCAGCAAATGCATTACTGTTTTTGAACGAAATGTGAACTAAAAGGGGCTTTTCCGTAATCACTTAGTTTTATTCGGGAATATGTGGGGACCATTTAGCGATCTGTTGGGAACTACTTCGGATAGCTTTAGGGATAACTTTGGGTTTGTTTTTAATTTTTCTAGATCACTTTGGGCGTTTTTTGAAATCAGTTCAGTATTTTTTCTGATCATTTGGGGGCTTTTTGGTACTGACTTCGGGACTCTTTTAGAACGAAAGCAGATCATAGAACATATCTTCGTATAACATCAAGTCTTGGAGAATATCATCTCCTTCTCGATTTGAAAACAACCTATTGCAAAGCGAAGAAAATGTCAGTAACCTTCTCCCATTACATTAAACAACGCTTTATTCCAGTAAATGTATACACATATTGCAAACATATTTTACCAACACTAAGTACTTAGGTATGAGTGAAGTACATATCAACTCTATATTTTTTGCTTTCTTTTGCCTTAGAATCGCCTAAGGTTAGCTTTCTTGTGTTGCGTGTACAGCATTGTCGATAAGTTGTTGCTCTTTTGTGCGTCTTTTTCTTTTGTGGTTTGTTTTTATTTCTACACCTTCTGCTGACTGACAACTTAACCTTAAGTTTTTTTTAACTTTTTATTATACCTTTCATGAACATGAAATGGTATTATAACTTTGGTCCGATGTTTGTAAATATGAGAAGAAGAAGAGATAGACCCATCAATAAGTATACCGAAATGATCAGGATGACGAGATGAGTTGATTTAGCCATGTCCGTCTGTCCGTCTGTCCGTCTGTCCGTCTGTCCGTCTGTCCGTCTGTCTGTCTGTCTGTCTGTCTGTCTGTCTGTTTGAACGCAAACTAGTCCCTCAGTTTTTGAGATATTTGGCTGAAATTTGGTATGCGGCCACCATTTTCCAATATAGGAATCATTTGTCGGAACCAGCAAGATCGGACCAATATAACATATAGCTCCCATACAACCGATTATTCCGATAAACGGATTTTGGGCTATAACTCCTGTAATTAAACACGTAGGAACGTGAAATTTTGTAAGTATTGCTATTTTTATATCTGAAATATCGATGTTGAAACTCATAGAGATGGGATAAATATTTCACATAGCTCCCATACAATCGATTATTCCGATAAACGGATTTTGGGCTATAACTCCTGTAATTAAACACGTAGGAACGTGAAATTTTGTAAGTATTGCTATTTTTATATGTGAAATATCGATGTTGAAAATCATCGAGATTGGACAAATATTTCACATAGCCCCCATACAATCGATTGTTCCGATAAACGGATTTTGGTAGATAACTCCTGTAATTATATAGGTAGGAACGTGAAATTTTAGAAGTATCGCTATTTTTATATGTGAAATATCGATGTTGAAAATCATCGAGATTGGACAAATATTTCACATAGCCCCCATACAATCGATTGTTCCGATAAACGGATTTTGGTAGATAACTCCTGTAATTATATAGGTAGGAACGTGAAATTTTGGAAGTATCGCTATTTTTATATGTGAAATATCGATGTTGAAAATCATTGAGATGGCATAAATATTTCACATAGCTCCCATACAATCGATTGTTCCGATAAACGGATTTTGGTAGATAACTCCTGTAATTATATCGGTAGGAACGTGAAATTTCGTAAATGTTGCTATTTTAGAATGTGGAATGTCGATGTTAAAAATCAATGAGATTGGACCAATATAACACATCGTCCCCATATAATCGATAGCTCCGATAATTTCGGTATGAGCTAAAGTTAAATTCACACAGGCTGTACTGGGGATCAAACAGTGAAAATCGTGACGCTTATTCATGAAAGGTATTTAGCCTTCGGCACAGCCGAAGACAGCTTTCCTTACTTGTTTTTTACTCATTTTTTTACTATCACTATGTTTGAGAAATTTAACAAGTTTCTCTTTTCAGTGCAATATCTTGGAATACCGCTTAGTGCCTTGCGGCATCAAGTGCCTGACAATGAGCTTTCAGGCTTATCGTTTGTCATATTTCATGCTTAAATAAATTCTACTACGGTTAAAATGCCAACAATATTACACACAGAATAATTTTTATCAACATGAACCATGTTAAACTAACAAGAAAGATCCTGTTAAATTTTCATAAGATAATGAGGAAGATAATGCTGTTTTAACAAGAATTAATGTTTATTTAACAGGAATTTGTGTCATGTTAATTTAAGAGGAAGACATGTTAATTTAACATGAAGTCAAGTTTTTCAACATGAGCTTTATGTTAGTTTAACAGGAAGTCATGATAATTTAACACGAAGTCAAGCTTTTCAACATGAGTCTCAGTTAAAATAACAAGATCGATAGTGTTAAAAAATAATAACCTGAAAAAGTGTTGATTTTACATGGAAATTTTTCTGTGTGTAGCTGTTTAAAAAGTGTAAAATGGTCTTAAAACAGTTTGTAGATGAGAGCGAGTATTTATAAGATTAGAATAAAGTGGATGCAATATTGCTGAAAGTGGGATGAAGTTGTCGGGCTTTGAGACGAATGGTTTTATATATTGCATGAGTACCTGGGTGATCGAGCTTGCTCGGTTCTATTGATTTAGCGCTAACTTTACTTACCCAAAACGATCCCAAAATAATCCTAACTTGATCCCAAAATGACCCCAAAAAGACACTTAAATGTTCCCAAAATGATCCGAAATTGAACCCAAAACTACCCAAAAATTATCTCAAAATGATCCCAAAATGATTCCAAAATTACCCCAAAAAAACATTAAATGTACCAAATATGATCCGAAAATGACCCCAAAATTATCCCAAAATGATCCCAAAATGACTCCAAAATTATACGAAAATGACCCCAAAATTGTCCCAAATTAATCCAAAATAGGCCCAAAATTAACCCAAAGTGACCCGTAAATGATCCCAAAATGATCCTAAAATAATCCAAATATGATCCCAAAAATATACAATACAAATACAATACCGTAAATGGTAACCCTGGGCGGCAACACTACTTGAAAATATTTTAGTTGGTATGTCGCCGAAAATATTTTTCATTTGATACCCACATTGGCATATCTTTCTCCATTTATTTAAAAAAATTGAAATAGGTGGCAATCCTGTAAACCGCTCCAAGTGGCAACCCCCAAGTGGACAGTTTTTTAATCAATCATACCATCTATGTATATGCCAAACTTCATCCAAATCGGTGAAGCTGTTCCCGAGATAGTACCGGATATACAAATATATGCTTCGGTTAAGGTGGCAACCCTACTTGAAAATATCTTAATTGACATGTCGCTGAAAATACCTTTCATTTGATACCCATATTGGTATATCTTGCTACAAAATAAAAAAAAAATTGAGATAGGTGGCACCCATGTAAACCGCCCCAGGTGGCAACCCCCAAGTGGAATCAATCCAACTATCTATATTAAAAATTGTATCCAAATCGGTCAAGCAGTTCCCGATATAGTCCGGATATACAAATATACAAGTTTAGCTTGTTTAAAGTTAATAGATTTGTGGGCCAACATCTTTTTCAGTTTATATTCAGAAAATGAAAATTCAAATTCAAACATTTTCAATTCAAACTCAAACATTTTTAGTTCAAGTTTAAAATTTGATTGGGAATTCAATGAAAATCTAACAGGTAGAATTTGAATTGTAATCTTTTGAATTTCAATGATGATTTTCTGAGGTTAACTTAAAAGTCTGAACTTTTATTGCAACTTTCTGAATACTAAACTGAAAAAGGTGCTATTCATTTTCAAAACCCTCTTCATACAATTTTAGTCAAGTCCAAACTCTTAACCAATTAAGTTTGAACGCTTTGAACAACAAAATACAATATATTTGTAGTTTGCGCTGCGATTATTGAGCTGGATAATAATAAATCGATTGGTTATGAACTTATCCATGTTTTATGGGTTTTGTACATATTTTATATGTAGCTGGTTGTGTAAAGGTATTTGAAGTAACTTTTGAAAATGGTACATGAAAAAGCAGCAACAAAATTGCAGGTTGTAGTAATCGTGTGCACCAATAAAAAGGTAAGTTGTGATGTAAACTTATGAAACTTAAGGAAGTGGGTACATAGAACATACTTGTATATGTGCGTAAATACATTACCTGTAAGGAATATCTCCAATTCTTCTTTGCTTTTTTTTGGCGATTGCTCATTGACTGGAAAGTTTCCTTCATTGCATAACCTTTGTCTTAGTTTATTTGGACTTTTACTCTGTCTTTGAAAAATATCTCGCCATATATGAAGGTTAGGCTAGGTTCAAGTGGCTGCGGCAGAGGCACACTTAGGCCGGGTTTAGAATGCCCCTGATGACACCACAAACACTAGGAAAGCGGCATATGTATAACTTTTATTGTTGGCGGAAAAAAATTTAGGTCCAAGTTTCTTACTTACTTAAAATAGCCATCTAGCCGCCTAGGCGATTTTGGCCGTCTGGGTTTACTAAATAAATAAAAAGTCTGCCAGGAGCAAAAAAAAGTTCCTGAAATAACTCATTTCTTTAGACTTGCAAAATGAATAAAAATCCGTCTCCCTAATTTGAAATCTCATATATAGGCGGGTGAGTCGAACCAGTTACTATTTAAACCTGCAAATCTGGCTATAATCTAGATATTGGATAACTACACAGAGAAAAATGAGCTGGGAATGAATGAGAATTGACCGTGATTTTGGTTGAATCAACCCATATTTTGGTTGAATCAGCAGATATTTTGGTTGATATGACCAAATTACTGTCAATTCCTATCCATCCTCAGCTCAATTTTCTCTGTGTGTAGTTCTTGTTATCTCTACAGGGTTACGTTAAATATGTCATAGGGTATGTTAGTATTAAATATGAAGCAGATATCAGTAGCTGTAAGTACACATCTAGAAATGTTGAGATGAAATGAAGTTGAGAAATTTCTGTTTTATGAGCTTTATCTTAACAACAATAACTGCTGTAACTATTACTGCAACTTCTGCTTGGAGTAGTACAGTAAAATCTATTTACTACTACTAGGGTAGGCCCCACAATGGGCACCGAAAACCGTACCCAAACCAGTTGGGAGCAACAACTCATGATGTCACTACAGAATAAGTGGGAGGTTCAATGCAAAGGATCGGCAGGCCTACGCTTCGAAATGACTGGCATTAAAAATCAAAATTAATTAAAAAATTAAAAACAAATACTAACATGCAAGGAAGTCTAATTTCGGGTAGACCGAACACTAAATACCGCACGCTGCCTGGCCCACTTTTAAAGTTTAACAGAAAATCACAATAGAATGACCAACTTTTACTATTTTAGCTATTTACCTTACCGAATTATGTCAATTTATGTGATTTTCGAAATTTTCCATATCGAAAGTGGGCGTGGTCGGGAGGCGGTTTCGTCCAATTTCATAAGATATAATGATAGTATACTTTGTGCCAAATTTCATGATTCTACCGTAATCAGGTTAAGAGTTATTACCAGTCGAATTTTCAAAAGTGTCTTCCATAAAGGTGGGCGGTGACACTCCCACTTTTAAAAGTTTATCAAAAAATCATAATAGAACGACTATATTCTATTGTCTTGTCCGAACCGCCCTTCAACGTATGTATGTATATCAAATCAAAATTTAACTCATATATGTACGTAATAATTTTAAGCCATCCTCTACTTGTAATATGGCCTTCTGGCCCTGGTCCTAACAAAGCCATTTTTGGTGACCTCACTGTACTAATAATATCATAATTCCTAGTACCTACAACAGTAACCAAGGCAATAACTACAAACCAACATCACCTCCACTTCAAACCTTAGCGACAATAAAACAATAACATTACAACAAATAATTTTGCATGTACAAATTTGTGAGCTAACTCGCTTCATTTGATTTAGCAACTCGTGCAATTGACTCAATCAAAGAGAAAACGGAAGATGTAGAGTATGTAAGTGGACAACGGGAAATGGGCGTTGAACACAGTTGTGCAAATATAGTAACGGTAGGCAGGCACTTTGCCTATGTGCTTCCCAGGATGTATGACACTGTGTGAATGTGTGACGAAATTAAGTTTAAATTTTACGTACGAGTTTTGCTTTTACTTAGCACTAATTCAATTTATTTACAGGTCTAGCCGTTGAACCAACCAACCAAGGCATGTGCAAACCAACAACAGCCGTGACAAGTTTTGTGTGTAATGAGAACAACAACAAAAATTTAAAATTATGTAAAGCGAAATATGCAAAATATATATTAGGGTGGGACGAGAAAGAGAAAGAGGAAGGGAAAGAGAAAGGGAAAGAGAAAGAGAAAGAGAAAGGGAAAGAGAAAGAGAAGGAGAAAACGGAAGAGAAAGAAAAAAGAGAAGGAAGGGAACATCAAAAAAAAAGAACAAATAAAACGGAAAAGAAAATATCGAAAGCAAAAAAAATAAAAATAGAAAAATTTTAAGAAATAGAGAGAAAAAATAAGAACAAAAGGGAAAAATGGAAAAAAATAAAAAGGAAAAAGTTATAATAAAAAAAAACAAGAAAAAAGTAGACAAAAAAAACTGTAAAAAACGAAAGAGAGAGAAACGGATAAGTAAAAAAGAAAAAAGAAGGGCAAAAATGGAAGATAAAAACAAAAAAAAACAAAGGAAAGAGATAAATTAGAAGAAAAAAGAAAACTCAAAAAAAGGAAAAAAGTAAAAATAACGAAACTATGAAAAGGAAAAATGTCAAAGAAAAAAATTGAAAAAGAACAAAAACAAAAAATATAAAAAAGTAAAAAAAAAAAAAACAGAAAGAAAGAGAAAAAATAAAAAAAATTAAAATGAGATGAAAGAGAAAAAAAGAAGAAAGTAATGATTAAAAAAAATCCAAAAACGAAAGGCCCGAATGATGTAGAGAACAAGAAAAAAATTAGCATAGGAAAAGAGAGAATAAAAAGAGAAAAGAGAAAGGGAATAACGAATAGATAGAAGGAAAGATCAGGAAGAAAAACCAGAGGAACAGTAACAGGTAAAAATAGAGGAAGAGCAAAAGGTAAAGGAAGAGTAAAAGGAAAAGGGAAATTTAAGGAAAAATGGAAAAGAAAATGGATAGTGGAAAAGAAAAAGTAAATGAAAGTAAAACAAAATGGAAAGAAAATAAGATGTGGAAAATATTAATATATATAGAGAAGTAGAATAGTAGGAGGAAGAGGAATAAGGAGAGAAGACAATTTAAATTAAAAGAAAAACACGACGGCCAAAAATAAGATGTGAATATGGGATATGGGAGAGGAAAGAGAAAAGGAGGGAATAGAGGAAGAAGAAGAATATGGATGCCAGCTTGATAAACCAATGTCAGTCACCCTAGTCCATACTCATGCATGCAAAGTAACAATCACAACAACAACACAAATCTTCAGCAGCAACACGACAACATTAATGTATGTATGCATGTAAGAGAGTATGTATTCCTGTTATGAGTGACTTTAATAGTAGCAGTCAAGTGGCACGAAATTTTGCTAAGTTACCTTGACAACATGTAGAATTGCCTTCCGGTTCACCCTTCCCTTTCGCCCACATTCCAAAAATATTTCTATAACAATTTTATTGTATTTAACTTGGTTACGAAGTTTGCTGCAGCAACAATGAGCTTGAGTTTTAATCATTGAAAGGACAATTGTCAGTCAACCAGTCATTTGCATGACTGCATTTTGTCATAACAATTTTGTAGAAAGTTGGACCGTGTGTGTTAGTGTTTGGTGTATCAAATATAAATTGTAGCTTGTTTGACACCATGTTAGATATCTTTTGTAATATTTAATACAAAAAAATTTAGTTTTAATTTTTGATAAATAGAAAGCATATTATGTTAAGTTATCGTGTTTGCATAAAGATCATTTGTATATATGCAAGTTTTCACTTCATTCAATATTGCAATAATTTAATAGAAGAATATTAGATAACTCATTGTAAATAAACCTTTAAGGGTGAAACTTAGCATACAGAAGCAGCATAGTTTGACAATACTTTGAGAATTAGATTAGATGCTCAATATCTGATTTGTTTAACTTATTAACGAACAACGAACGTTATATACAAATTTTAACATAACTTTCTGTACATAATTTGTCAAAATCGATGTTAACGACAAAAACGATTTTCGTTAAAACGGAAACCAGGTGCAGTACTGCTTTAAGTTTGTGTTCGCAAAAAAGTCCATTAATACTTTTAAGAAGACATAATTTTAATATTGTGTCCATATATAAAGCACGGTCCAACAAATCTCTACCTTTGCATTTTTTTTAAGGACAACAGGACCCTTTACCAGGATATTGAAAAAACGTATTCACGAGGAAAGGACATTGGAATTTCAAAAATAGTATGGTGGATTGCGTAACAATATGTTTTCTAGCAAAAATATTATGAAATTTTGCAATTATAATGCCATTTTTATAGGTCATACAAGGCGTATGAGTAACATTTAGTTATTCAAGTGAGAAAAGTTCACATACATTTTATTTATATTTTGGTTGTTGTCTCCGAAACGGATTGAAATAAAATTTTCACTTAAAAAAAAATGGAAGAGATACACTCGGAGAGTTTGCCAAGCTATTACCGAATGGCGAACCTGTTCAGAAATTATTTTTCTAAATAATTTTTGATGTTGTTTTTGGCGGCCATCGATACCTGACTACTTGGTCTAGTAGGCCGATCACACTACCGCTACAATATGGCGGCTCCTTATCCAATCAGGACTTTTATTAGATTATAACTTTCTATAACGCGAAGTTGAAGGATAATAATTTTAAAGCACACTATTTCCATACCCTTAAAGCATAATTCAAAATATGTTTTATTTAGCCTATATTCCTATTAGTCCTCATGGTGAACACCATGGTTGTTTAATAAGGGGTCACAACTTATTTAGTACATTTTGTTTGCCTTTCACCCAGTGAAGAGATTTTCTTGATCATTCACATCCCCCTTTCAATCCGGTTGGGCAACGTTATGTCCAGCTTTGGCTTTAAAGAAAAGTCTTAAGTATGTTCTTCAATTACAAATTAAGTTAATTTGACAACCAGTTTATAACAAGAAAATTATCGCATTTCTTTATACAAAGCCTTGCGCTATATAATTTGTGTGAAGACATCTATTATATATAAATGCGCAAACATAACAGGTTTCTCCCTTTTTTGCAATAACCACGATTCTAATGTATATAAAATTTGGTATGTATCGATATGTCTCGCCGAGCAGGGTGTTCGACAACAAACCAAAAATTTAAAAAAATTAATTATAATATGATTTGAAAATCACACCACTACATGTGATATACACGCATTCGCTTTATAGAGCCGCTGTTATGGGTGTATGTATGTAGGTATGACCACTTGCATTGTTGTGTTTGCATTCATTGCAGTAGGGTGAGTTGTTTTGTTGGCAGCAATAAGATAACACGAGCCAGCGCGTCAACTTTATTGAGGTTAGGTACAAACAGTGTTTACAAAAACAAAATCTGTGCGTGGGCATTCAGAGAAGCAAATTTAAAAAAAAAGGACAAATAAGCTAGATAATGCACAAGGCCCTTCGTGGCTAGACTTAGTGAAATAAAATAAAATGGAAAATTGATCAAATTAAAAAAAAAGTAAGAAGTAAAAGAAATAGAAAAGTGATTGAAAGTAAAAAAATAAAATTTGTTGGAAATGAAAGGAAAGGGAATAATATAAAATAAATAAAAATGAAACAAAATGAAATAAATAAAATATTAAATTAAGAAAATAATAGGAAAGGAAAGGGATGGATAAAATGAAAATTAAGGTAAGTTAAGGTAAGGAACGGAAAATATGACAGAAAAATCAAAGGGAAAGGAAAGGAATTGAAAAGAAAAAAGGAAGGGAAGAAAGGAAATATAATGTAGGTAAAGCAGTGGAAAAGAAAAGCAAAAGGAGAAAGACAAAGAAAGGAAAGAAGAAAAAAGAAGGGAAAGAAAAGGTAGCGAGGAAGAAGGTATGGAAAATAAATGAAAATAAAAAGAAAGAAAAATAAAGGAAAGAAAGGTAATGAAAAGCTAAAAAAAATAAGTTAAGGAAATCAATGAAAGAAAAAGAAAAGCAAAGGAGTTGCGGAAAGGAACAAAAGAAAATAAGGAAACGGTAGGAAAATAAAGGTAAGGAAACGAAATGACAGGAAGGGAAATTTAAGAAAAAAAGTGAAAGAAAATAAAAGTAAGAAAAAAATAAAAGAAACGAAATGAAATGAAAAAAAAATGAATAAAATGAAAGGAAACTAAAGCAACGGAAACAAAAGAAAAGGAAAGAAAAAGAAAATAAAAGGAAAAAAGGAATGTAATGGAAATGGAAAGAAGGATCAGGTAAGAATATAAAAGAAACGAAAAGAAAGAAAAAGAACAGAGAAGAACAAAAAAGAAAGAAAGAAAGAAAGAAGGGAAATAAAATGAAATGAAAGAAGAGAAGAGGAAAGAAAAGGAAAGAAGAGAAAAGTAAAGAAAAGGAAAAGGAGAAGATAAGGAAAGGAAATAAAAGGGAAGAGAAGGAAAGAAAAGCAAAGAGAATAAATTGAGATGAAACGAGAGGAAAGAAAAGGAAATAAAAGCAAATTAATGCTAAGAAAAGGAAACGAAAGAAATACGTATGAAGACGACCTAAGAAGAATAAATAATTATCAACACAGAAACTATATTACTGAATGATGTAAAGAGGGAGGAAAAGGCAAAATGAATAGGAATGTATAGAAACCAAAAATATACAAAATATGGAAAAGAAAGGCAAATTTAAGAAATAGCAAAAAGGTAGGAAAATAAAATAAGGTTTGGTGGTTGAATTTCAACCACTGGGCGAACTCTAGTTCACATTAAATTGTTACTCATACGCCTAGTAGTACCTGATATATAACTGGTATCTATTATTGTCAAATGTATGAAGTAGAAAGCAATTATTTGGGTCAATATTGTTTATGCGGCGGGCATCGTGTCTAAATTACGATCACAAACCGCAACCCCAGGAAAAAAGTCCTACGCAAATGCCATCAGATATGTCCTTTTGTGAAGCACATGATGGCGTACATAAACTCCAGTATGAGAGCAAAGATTTATGTATATCAACTATTATTCCAGCAAGATAAAATCATTGAATTTATAATTATTTGCAATACTTTATTAGTGCAATCGAACACATCTGCATACATATTAGGGTGTGCAAATAAAACTATTTTTGCTCTATTTTTTAAATATGGTAGTATGTACCCAAATAAGCATCCTGTTAAAGGCACAGACAAAATATTTTTATTAAATTTTGAAGAAAAAATTTCATTTAGCCCAATTTTTTCTCATATTATTACCCTTTTAATAAAAATTGTAACATAAACTACCCGACTACCAAACCAATTTTTATGACCCAGTGAACATTTAGATATTGCGGGGAAAATTTGGCACACTCCAATGTATTATTATTATTATTAGTGAAATACAATTAAATACTCATATCTATGCAGATATGTTTGTGAAAATTGCAAATATTTCATGTCCGTCATATTAAAACTTTTAAAATATTAAACTATGCATAATTTGTACAAAACGTTCAATCAAGATTGAATTTAGTTAATTAGAATGATAATTTTAGTTGTAGAAATTTATGCATAAATTGATTGGCAGTATTTGAATATGTTGAAAACGAGCGGCTTATTAATTGGATTTGCAACAGCATTATGAAAATGGATTTAATTTTATTTAAACCTTAATTGGAATTGCTTTTGTTGTATGAGTAAGTAAATATTTGCGGAAATATTCAGGAATAAACATACATAAATATCTACACACTTGACTAAGTTTTAGTTAATGCTATTGGGCAGTTTTTAGTTGGTAAAATTTAGCTAATGAGAGCAAAGTGCTAGAGTTTATGCGTTGAAATAGTCTCAAGTGCAAAGCATTCTTCTAAGTTTTGAAGAAATTTTTAGGATTTTTCCATCTAACCTTAGCCAAAATAGCTTCCTGAAATTCGAATTGATTTAAAGCCATCACATAGAGCAAGATTTTTTAGCCTTTCATCATGCCAGCTAAGGCATCTACTTAAGCCAATAATACTTTCATCATTAATCCAAAGGGATTTTTGTGACTGGCAATACCTTTGTTGTAGTAGAAAGATGAACGTGCCTCGAGCGCTAAGAAGTTATTAGTGCAAGTCATAAAACAAGTATTTATTGAATATTTATATACTCTGATTATAAAAACAACAATGACTTCTAAATATGTTGCATATGCCAAGGCGTTAGTACGCAAGCGGTTACAGGGTATTTGAAAAGTTTCGTAATAAGTTTTGTGAGATCTCTCAAGCTATCCGTAATGATTACGGGCTTAATTGATTATTTTCTTGAAAGTCTTTTAAATGCTTGATGATCATTAGTTAAAATTTTCTATAACCATTTTCCAATTATTTAAAAAATAATAAAAAAAAAATTAATTAATTTTTTAAGAAAATTTGTTTGAAATTGGCGACCGCCTGTTTCAAAATTAATATTTATACCCAGCGTGCTAGTACTAGTACAAGGGTATTATAATCAGGGTAGGGAGTATACCTGATGTAATTGGACGAAATCGTTTCCCAACCACGCCCACTTTCGAAATGTAATATTTCGAAAATCATATGAAAACTACCGCTGGGTATTTAATGTTCGGTTTACCCGAACTTAGACTTCCTTACTTATTATTTTATAGTTTGTTTGTCAACTGCTAAAAAATATTTTATCGTATTCAGTTTGTTTGATTTTGAAATTTGAGGTATAGGTTTGAGGCTATATAAAGGGCCTTTTGCCTTGAAAAAGAGTGCAATGATTGCCACCTTTTCAAAAAGTCTTATTTTAACCTTTATATATAAACGCGAAAGGGTTTTATTTTAGATAAGGTCTCAAATGAAAGGGTTCAGCCTGTATACGTTCAGGAAGGTAATCATATTTTAAAAGGCTGCCACTTGGTTAAAAATTATTCTTTCAAGCGCCTGAAAAAAACTTTGTAAATTTATTAAAGAAAAAAAATTGAGTAAACTGTGACAATTATGTTAGCATAGTTTAAGGCGTCGACTCACGCGGTCGGCCTTTATGTAGTGTTCATGCTGAGTTTTAAAAGCAGCATTTTCCATTTTCGGTCGTACATTTCGAAGATGCGTTCATGTTGCTGCATTTAACAAATTTTCGAATGCTTAAGGTGCGTTCCTACATCGCATCAGATAAACTCCATTTCTTTTATAAAAGTGAGTTCGTGGGTAAAGAAACCGACTTTCTAAACCAACTTGGAAACTCTTCACCTCGAAAATTGCAACTTTTAACAGGAAAAATTATTGCATAAGTACATTGACTTGCTTAGTGAGAAGATATCCTAATATGAACAGCGGTTCGCCCAAAAGTATGCAAAATTTTTTTTTTTACTTTTTCTTCATACAAGGAAATTTTTGTTTCTACTGTATCTTCGATGCTACTGTATCTAATGCAGAAATAAAGTAGCATTTAGTTTAGCTCTCAAAATTGTATGGAAAAATGCTGCATATTGGGCTAAATGCTAAAATGCAAAGTGCAGGGTCAGCATGAACAGCACATAACTCTAAAACGAGTTAGTAGCAGCTACTTCTACCAGTTTTTTGCATGACTTGTAGTTCTTCACGTTCAAAAACTAACTCGAAAGCGAGTAAAATATGCAATGAAACGTTTAAAGAACAAAAAAATAATATATGAGAAAGTATAGAAATCAGCGCATATGCAAAACAGGGGCGTAGTAATACCACAGGGTAAGCTAAATAAAAAGCTTTCGAAATATTACCACACTAGCCACGGCTGCATAACTTGAAAGACTTTGCGCAATCCTTCCCGGTTCTGCACTTCCAGAAACTTCCCTCCATCATGATACTGAAATTAAATACTTAGGTTTACGAATAACCACTTCAAATCATGAGTTAGGGGCCAAGACCCCTTTTTTCATAAATTAATTTTTCCAACATCGGAAATTATCGACTTTCAGTTTAATAAATTTCCTTTAATTCTTTTATGTCATTCCAGACTTGTTGCCTTATGCCCCCCACCGCCACTGTCTCTTATGCATACAAACACACAAAAATACTAGAAAATTTTAAATATATATTGCATTGTTTGCGTCTATTGAAATTGCGATGTAAATGCATGTGCGAAAATGGCCACCTGAGAAATCAGACAAAATGACTGTCGCAAATCGAGCAACATTCGTTGAGACGTTTGGAATCATTGGCGTTCTTGTGCCAGCACGGATAAAAACATAAAGCGTGCGATACTGATTAGAGTGGGAGTGTGTGGTTGTCGAGTAAATCCATATACATATGGTCATAAGCAATAACAGCCTAAGTCGACTAAAGAAATTAGACCAGTTGAAATTTTTGCTGGTGAATTTTTGTAACAAATTGTTTGTAAAGAAAGTAAAAAAAGACCAATGAAAGTCTTGAAAAATGTCTCGGTGTTGCTATTCAAAATCACCAGCAAAAACTTCAACTGGTCTAATTTCTTAAGTCGACTTAGGCGGTTATTGCTTATGACCACAGATACATAACTATGTACTCGAGAATCGCCGAACATTCGCTCGTCTTCGCTAAAAAAACCGGTTGAAGTTTAGGCCAAATTTTTGTTGCTTTATTTACTTTTAAATCGAACATGAAATCAATGTGGGTAAAATGCATTTCTCTTAGGCATCCAAATTTTATTTTATTTTGTGCATAAAAATTGTTGGGCGATCTGTGGTTCACAAAGAAACATACCGAAACATACTTGCGCCTATGATACTTCAGTTGAGTGTTTCAATCTCGGCTTTGAATGAAAAGTATCTATTGTTTTGGGGCTTGTTTTAAGTATCGCTCAAAAAATATTTAGTATGTAGGTACCTATCTTCTCTTCTATATATATACAAATTTGTATATTAGGTTATTATCTACAATCTACAAGAGACTAGCTCTTCTACAGGTTTATTACCGCTTAGCGGGGTTTTACAGAGTTGCCACGTATCTCCGTTTCAAAAATTCAACTTCGATCGGGTTCTAATAAATTAATATTGAAGGCAAAGTAGCAAACTGCTTATTTCATATACTCATAATAGCTATTGTTGTTGTTTCCGCTACATGACTGGCACAAAAAAAAAACTCCTACAACGTTTGGAATTAAATTCCGCTTTTCACCCCGGCGAACATAACTTACTTTCGCTTTATGCAATTGTATGTTATTATTGCAGCAATATTTAATATTGTTGTCGCTTATTGCTAGGGCAGAGTAAAGTATTGAACTGAAATTGAATATAATTTAGCAAATGAACGTGATTCACGTTTGGATTGAAAAACATACAAATGTTAGTCGACTCCATTCAAGTAGTGAGATCTGTGTGCTGATGCTCGTGAGAAAAAATGCAACTGTTTGCTCTGAAATACAACAAAGCAATCGATACTGCTTTGACTCAAAGGAAGTTCACCCTCATTGCGAGTTTTTTTTTATTTGTTAGGGACTTCAAATGCGGTACGGTTTTTGAATACAGGGTGTATTGGGATTTTATGTATAGCGCTTCGATACTGAGGCGATGTTGTTCAATGACGGGGTATAATAAACTGAAAGAGATAACTTATACATATTTTTATTAATGAATGAGATAGGTCCTTATCAATAGAATTCAAGGAAAATGATGATGGTACATTCCAAATCAAGAAAATTTAATAAAAAACTTACAGTTATAAAAAATTGAATAAGCACACAATCTGAAAAGTGTAAAAAATCCATTTAAAAATACGACTAAGTTTTCAACGATCAAGGCAATGACCATCAAACCAAGCACCACTCCGCGCTAAATCCTTGCTGTATGATTGTTTCAACTATTTTGAAAGTCACTTCATTTATGTGTATGTGTGCTCCACAGGAATGTCCACTACGAAACATTAAATTACGATAAGATTCATCTTTATTGCCTTTGGCGGTCGGCTAAGGAGTTTCACCTACAACAACGTTGTTCATATTTAAATTGTCGCTGGCGTTCATAGTCAGACCTTGCATCCCGCATGTACCCTGCAGGAAAAAGAAGTAGGTAGTTAAATAATAAAAAAAATAATCTACATTAAAATAAAATAAAATAAAATAAAGCATTAAAAAAAATTTATTATTTTTTTTATATTTTATTTATATTATATTTTAATTTATTTAAATTAATTTTTTTTAATTTTTTTTTTATTTTATTTTTTTTTATTTTACTTTTTTTTATTTTTTTTTATTTTATTTTATTTTATTTAGTTTTATTTTATTTTATTTTGTTTTATTTTACTTTATTTTATTTTATTTTACTTTATTTTATTATATTTTTTTCAATTTAATTTAATTTTATTTTATTGTATTTTGTTTTATTTTATTTTATTTCAATCCTAATTTCCTTCTTTAATTTTATTTGCTTTTATATATCATTTTAATATATTTTACAATCTTTATATTAGGTCGCTTTCTTGTTTTTGCATTTTACTTTATTTTCTTGTTCTGTTTTATTTTTTTCATTTTATTTCAATTTATTATATTTTTTATTTTTTAAAATTTTTTTTTTTTAATATTTTTTTATTTTATTTTATTTTATTCAAAATTTTTTTATTTTCTTGTATTGTATTTTATTTAATTTAGCCTTGTTATTTTTTTAATTTTACTTCATTTTATTTTTTTTTTGTTTATTTTTTTCCTTTTATTTAATTTTTATTTTTTTTTATTTTACTTTATTTTTTTTATTTTATTTTTTTTATTTTGTTTTTTTATTAAATTTATTTTATTTTATTTATTTTTTTTTTGTTTTATTTATTATTATTTTATTTCCTTTTATTTTGGTTTTATCTAATTTTTTTTTTATTTTATTTTATTTATTTTCTTATTTTTATTTTTTTTTTATTTTTTTTTTAATTTAATTTAATTTTATTTCATTGTATTTTATTTTATTTTATTTTATTTTATTCTATTTTATTTTCCTTTATTTATTTGTTTTTTATATCATTTTAATCTATTTTGCAACCTTTATTTTAGGTCGCTTTCTTGCTTTTTATTTTATTTTGTTTTTTTATTATTTTTTTTTTTTTTAAATAATAATAATTTAACTTTATTTTTTGTTCTGTTTAATTAAATTTTTTTTATTTTAATTTATTTTATATTTATATTTTTTTTATTTTTTTTTTTATATTTTTTTTTTTTACTTTATTTTATTTTATTCAAACATTTTTTACTTTATTTAATTTTTTTTTATTTTTATTTTATTTTTTATTTTATTTTTTATTTTATTTTTTATTTTTTTTTTTATTTGATTTTATTAATTTTTTTATATTTTATTTCCTTTTATTTTGGTTTTATTAAATTTTTTTATTTTATGTAAGCGAACTATTTTAGTCAACGGCGGTAAACGTTTGAAAAGGTGAAAATATAGTTAATATAGTATTAGTGCCTAGTTAGTTACTGATTTCCCTGCTGGGATGCTTGCCTGCAACGATAGTCAACTTTAAGACTCACTGCAATGGCCATTGCTATAAATTTGTGCAAAGTTGTGATAAAATAAAAAATTCCGAGCATAAAAAACACCATTCGGGCTGGACAAAAATCTATGAAAAAACCAATGAAAGTAAAATAAAAATCGCAAACACCAAATCTGTGGCTTTTTTGTCACCCTTCACCCCGAGCACATTAAATTGTAAACATTGAAAATCTTGCACAATGGCGCTCTGGCCATGCAAAACTGTGGGTAGCGATTAGGATCAGCTTAAAGGATTTCAAATGACATAATAAAGTATGTTAGTGGCTAGGATAATATATTTAGATGCATAGTTTTTTCGTTTATCCTAACATAGTATAGGTATATACATATGTAAGGAGGTACTCCATACAACGTGGAAGGGACAATATTTATTAGGTTACATGAAAAAGTTCTTTGTAGATTTTTTTAAAATAAGTTTCTAGTGCTCTATTGGTCTGGAGGTAGATGCGTTTAAATGATCTATGCAACTTATAACAATGACATAATGTTGGTAGGGTTGCCACCTTACCACATTTTATTTATTCCTTCGCAAATCTGCCACTATTTCGGAAACCTATTAACCGATTTGGATGAAATTTGGAATATGGATAGTATGTTTCTTTCTACGATTTTGGTTCCTGGGTGTTGTCAATTGGAGCGTTTTACAGTTTTCCATCTTTTTTAAAATTTTTAAAAGTTTAATTGGGTGTGTGGAGTTACTGACTATGGTTACCACCTAATCCAACTATAAGTATTTTTTGACATATTCGCTTTTATTTCGAAAAGTACTTTACTCATTCGGTTGAACTTTTTCATAGAGATGACGTGATATATTTCTGACTATTCTTCTTCTATCTAGGTGTTGCCAACGGGAAGTTTTTTCAGAGTTGTCAGGTATTTAAATTTTCCTAAATTGTGTGAGCCATGCTAATATTTATATCGAACGAAAGGATTTTCACGTCTTCTTTCAACAAAAATGAATGTAATGAAATAATGTTTTTTTTTGCAAATCAAGTTAATATCCTTTACCTCACTACTTTGATTCAAATTGTTGAAAAGAGTTGTTTGAGTTATTTTTTTTAAATGAAATACTCGCCACATCGTAAAAACGTAGTTGACAGCTCATCAACACTTTATTTAATCAAAGTCCAAACACGCCACATCTGTACCACCATACTTTTTCATTGTCATGACTCATGCAAGAGCTTCGAGCAGTCCAACAAGCCATATACTCCACATAAGCTGACTAACTGCCCTTTGCTTTTATCAGCGCATATCAGCGCGCGGCCATCCAGTCATAGTCGACATGCATTTTACGATGTGGAAAGGCAATAAAATTTTATTATCTTAGAAATCATATTGTCAATGCTTTGATTCATGTACGAAGGGAAGCATGTAGAAGGACTGGACTACAGTTCAAGTGCAGCTGAAAAAAATTAAGTCTTAATGTTTTTACGTGAGAAGTTAGAAAAAAGCGGAATTCCAGTTTTACGATATTTTTAAACGTTTTAACTATATTTTGTTTCTCTAATTTTTATTTATCCCACCTTCTCTCTTTCTTTGTTTACATGACATTAGTTTATATGAAGTTCTTAAGGCTTTTTATACTCATTTCCTAGCCGAGATTTCGCAAAACCACAGGACCGAATATGTTCTAAAGATACTCACATACACATACCTACATTTACACAATTTAAACACTTGCTGGCCACACTTGCACTTAGCGCGCCTTTTCACCAAGCCTCCATCATCCCCGCTACCACCCTCTATTTTGAAGTTTACGAGCTACTTACAAGCACATAAAGGTGGGTGTTCACATAAAACCAGACCGCCCTCTTTGGTTTCTTGATTGTTATCTTGCTAATGTCCACCCCTGCATCGTTCACTACAGGCGCTTCCTTTCCTGTCGACTGTACGGGCCATTGCAATTACTTATGTGGCATTGGGAGACTCTCGAACAAACAAAGAAACGTCTTTGTTTGTCTTCGTAATTTACTTGCATGCGCTTGTATAGCTGCATATGTACCCAATAGTCAAACCAACTAGTTGGAAACTACATCACAGCTAGTGTGTAGGAACCAGGGCTCGTAAACATTCTCTCCCATTCTTTTATATTCGCTATTGTGAACAATTAAAAAAAGTAAAAAAAAACTGACATAGTTCATGTTCAAAGCAATGCCGAAAACTTCATCAAATAACACAAAAACAAAACAGAAATGCTCGGAACATAATACCGAAACAGTCCCAAAATATACCTGAAAACAATCACAAAGTTATCCCAGAAACAAAATCGAAATGGTTCCGAAAAAGTGCTAAAATGATGTGAAAAAACTCTAGAAATGGTTTTTATAACGGCCCTACACTCATTTCGGTCGGCAGGTATACCTCCAATAGCATTTTTAAATTTACTACTCCAACCTTCTGCGAATATTCCACCCAACATATCAATTCGGTTCCAAAGATAACATAAGGAAAATCCCTACCCTGATTCACGAATAATTCTTTTCAGACTAGTTCAATTTAAGTCAAGAAAGCTTCTACTTTGGTGTTTTACTACTGTGTCCGTGAGCATATTTATGTACGAGTGTTAGAGCGTACTTGCTTTTGTTGTAATGGAATATAAGCACATTGTAAATTGGTTTGTAATTTTCGGGATTAACAAAGACATGCTACATACCGCATATAGCAGATACTTCGTGTATGTATCTTGCCCAGTCGTATGAGTGTGTGTTGATCCTTTTCTTGTTTTTATTGTTATTTTAAGGATTCTTTGGAACAATTTTATTGCATTTGAAATTGCTTGTTTTTCTTTGGGTTCATAAGTTTAAATTGAGTGCGAGTACTTTTAACGTTGACATTTTAATGCGGAGTTAGCTGCAACAACAACAACAAGAATAAAGATAACATTCAATGAATGCGCACATACATATTTGTGCTTGGTTGCTTTGGTCAACTAACAAGATGTGGCTGTTTACATCTTAAAACTCGAATCTAATTTATTTTCAAAGCGAAATATTTTTAAGTCGACAAATTCAAGGATAGTACATATATGACAGGGGTGGATCCAAGAAGGAGTTTATTAATGTATTTTTTTTTTTTTTAATTGTGTTTTATTTTACTTCACTTTATTTTTTATTATTTTTTAAATTTATTTATTATTATATGTTTTGATATTATTTTACTTTATTTGATTTTTTGTTTTATTAAATTTTTTTTTAATTTAACTTTATTTTATTGAAGTTAATTTCTTAAGCGGCGATATGAAGTTTTGATTGAGAGTAAAATTTGAGAAAATGGATGACGATGAAACGGAAGTTATGGCACGGAAATAGAAATTGTAGCCGACTTTCAAGCGTATGTTGCAGACTTTCAGGCGTAGGCGTTTTTCTTATATCTCGGGAACCACTCAACCGATTTGGATAACATTTGGCATTATAGATAGTATGATTCATTCTATGATTATGTGCGAGGGTGTTGCCACTTGGGGCAGTTCACAGGGTTGCCACTTATCTCAATTTTGTTTAAATATTGAGCAAGATATGCCAATATTGGTATCAAATGAAAGGTATTTTCGACCGTATTCCAAATATGTAAATCTCAAGCAGGGTTGCCACCTAACCGCATTTTATATATTTTTCTTTATATCTCGGGAACCGCTCGACCGATTTGGATAAAGTTTGACATTATAGATAGCATGATTCATTCTTAGATTATGTGCGTGGGTGTTGCCACTTGGGGTGGGTCACAGGGTTGCCACCTATCTCAATTTTTTTAAATAAATGCCAATATGGCTTTCTAATGAAAGGTATTTTCGGTCGCATTTCAAATATTACAATTTCTAGCAGGGTTGCCAGCTAGGGTTGCCCCCAAACCGTATTTTATTTATTTTTCCTTACACATATCTCGGGAACAGCTTTGCCCGTTTTGTTTTAAATTTGGCATTATTAGTAGTATGATTCATTCTAAGACTATATACATGGCGGTTGCCACTTGGGGCAGTTCAAAGTGTTGCCACCTATCTATTTTTTTTTTTTTTTTAATATTGAGCAAGATATGCCTATATGGGTATCAAGTGAAAGGTATTTGCGACCGTGTTCCAAATATTTAAATTTCAAGCAGGCTTGCCTCCTAGTCTTCCTATCTTTCTTCGTACAACCCTCTTTCCTATCTCCCTCTTTTTTGCTCTTCATTTCCTTCTACCACGCCCCTCTTCCTCTATATCCCATTCGTATTGACCCCTGTAAATTTAGGCTTAATTCTACATAAAAGATATTTTCGAATGGATCGTTTCCCTGGTCCACTTCCCGGAAGTAAGATATTGTGAATCTAAACCATTCTCGAATTCATCTTCTTCATATTTCGTTATTTCTGAACTTAAGAAGTTAACTTCTTTCACGTGTACTGGCTACACGTGTTTTTTTGTTTTATTTTGTTTTAAGCGAAAGCTTGATTATTGATTTATTTTATTTTTATTTTTTATATTTAATTTTTTTATTTTTTTATTTTATTTTTTAATTTATTTTATTTTGTTTTATTCTCCGGTTTTTTTCATTTTACTTTTTATTTTTATTTTTTATCTTTAATTTTTTTAAATTTTATTTAATTTTTTTAATTTAATTTTATTCTATTTTATTTTATTTTAATTTAATTTATTTTATTTTTTTAATTATATTTTGTTTTGTTTTATTTTATTTTATTTTATTTTATTTTATTTTATTTTATTTTATTTTATTTTATTTTATTTTATCTTATTTTATTTTATTTTATTTTATTTTATTATATTTTATTTTATTTTATTTTATATTATTTTATTTTAATTTATTTTATTTTATTTTATTTTATTTTATTTTATTTTATTTTATTTTATTTTATTTTATTTTATTTTATTTTATTTTATTTTATTTTATTTTATTTTATTTTATTTTATTTTATTTTATTTTATTTTATTTTATTTTATTTTATTTTATTTTATTTTATTTTTTATTTTGTTTGTTCACCAATTCCTTTACTTTTAATATTTTCCACAATTACCTCACCTGTACATATTTTTTTTTTTTTTTTTTTCGATCAACCCCAACATCAGTAACAACAAACAAACTCAGATATTTCAGCTTAAAGCGGGCTACCCACCTGCCAAGAAATGCCTCAAGAAAAAAGCGAGCATATATTTCTTGTGCCTGGTCAAGAAATTTTGACGTTTACCAAAATTTCCATTTTTTTGCAAATTACTCTTATAAAAATGTATAAAACATGTGTAGCGCAATATGTACTCATCTTTGCTGTGGATCTGCACGTTTACCTCAAGAAATATAAACGAGCATATTTATTTCTTGAGGTAAACCGGCGTTGCCAATCATCGAAAATTGTAGTATTTTTTCTTATGAGCTGAGTATTGGCTCAAGAAAATTTGACGTGTGAAAACAGTTCTTGACCATTTCTTGAGCGTTTTTTTATATGGAGTTTGACATTTCTTGGCAGGTGAGTAGCCCGCTTAATGGCCGAAATGTATGCAATTCCGTTCAACCTTTTAATTTATCAAGCAAACTTATGTGTTACAGTCATATCTTTCCTTGCGAAACTTCCATGTTTATGTACATATATGTGTCAGTGCATACACCCACACCACTGTACACTGTACCACAAAACTTACAAAACATTGTGTTTAGGGAGTTGATTGGCAGTGCCCATGTCGCCTGCTACGATTTTGTGTGTGTGCAGCTAATAAAAAGACCAGAGAATTTGCGACAAACCGGAAATAACTCACACCAATACATAAGTACGTCAAACAAACACATGTGTGAGTGTAAAAGGAGTAGGCAGGAATTTAGTGAGCTATGTGAGAGCAGAAAAAGGGACGACTAAACGGAAATTGCATGCATGCGTCAAATTCTCACAACTTTTGCATGCCAAAAAAAGGGGTCGCACTGTCATTAAACATATTTTTAAAGTGCGAGTAAGTTACCTATGAGTGTGTGTATGTATTCAGTTCAACTCCGTTTAGCTGGTACGAGTCAAATTTATTTAAAGTTGGTCTATTTATTATGCATTTTGCTTGAGGTTTTTATTTTTAATTAAGAACTTTATTAATGATTCGGGTTGAGTTAAAACGTTCAAAGTGAGTGGCGTTGCGGGAGTAATTAACGGAAACATTAAATTGGCCTTTACTTACATGTAGCATAAGTTTAGGCGCATAACCAAAGTCAGCAGAAAACGTCGCTAGCGAGGCCTTTACCTGAAGAGATTAAAGTACAATGTGGCAGTAGTGAGTTATGTGCATAACAGGGAGCTTCTGGTACAGAAACCAATGAATATGGTAGAACTGCGAAAAAAATGAGTTCACTCTCAGTGCTATGCAGAGCCTGAACCTATGCAACAAAGAACTGCCCTGTAAGCTTTGAAAGTTTTTCAACAGTGAAATGTTTGTCATATCAGACCTCAACACTACAAAAGGAATCCAGCTTAAGTTCTATTTACATGTAGCATATTTTTATGCTCACTTGGTGGAATTGCTCCAGCGACCCCTGTTGGGCTCTGAAATCAATACAAAGGTAGAGTTCTTGTATATGGTTGCTACTACAAAAGAAATACATTTTTACTTTAACATATTCGGCGGGTGGTTACCGTAAATTTTTAATTATTTCATTAGTTCATTCGAAACGACATTCCCGTAATGTGGCATGTACCACTTAAAAACTGAAGCAAATCAAAAACAAAGTACATATTTAGTTACATGACGGATTTTCATTGGCAATTTAAAAAGTTTGGAGCGACGATTTTATATAATAGAATATGTAAAAAAAGAAGCTCTACATTGCATTCTCATGTCCCTATGAACTCTGAGATCGTTACCACCTAGTTTATTGATCTAACTGAGTTGTTCGTCTTTAAAATATCCTTTTTGGTTTACCAACCGAAAACGTTTTAAAATTCAAGATAATGTTGCCATTAAACAGTTTTACCCAGGAAACTCCAAGGAAATTATAAACCCTTCAGAACACCTCACTTAGAACTTCTCTGTTATGATGTGTGTTCTAGCTATTGTGAGACCGGTGGGTCCAGCTCAACATAACGTAGCCGACTTTATTAAAAAGTTTTCAAATGTTGAGGCTTTGACTACTCTTTAAAAGTAACCCATAACTTCTTTCAACAAACTTGGAAATTTTACGATTTATCTCATTCTGATTCCAGTTCTAGCATACTCACCTTTGTAAAATTCCTACTGCATAAACACATATCGATTAATTCGATTAGTTAGTTTTTGTAAATAAAACTCTTTGGCTTTTACATTTATTATTCAACAAATACACAACCGTTATGTTAATTTACAGTCTTTAAACTTAAATTAAATTAAACAGTAATTAACTTAATTACATCGGAAAAATTAACTATAACATTAATTTTTTTGTAAAGGTGGTTAGAGATTCAGGAAGTGAAGGAAAGCTTTGGGAGGAAGGAAAAACTGAAATAAATGAAGAAATTTAAGCAAAAATTCCACTATTAATACGTGTATGTTATTACTATCAAATTATTATAATCATTTCTTCAATATCAAGGCAGTAGCAATTACGCGTTGCAATAACATGATGAAATATACCCAGCAAATGTAGATGCGCCAGACCATGGTCACATGCAGACCAAATCCAACTAATTGGCGTGTGCTGAGCGGTGAATTGAGTTGGCGAGACTTCTGCAAATACCTGTAAGGAAAAAAACAAAAGTCACGATAAAAATAAAAAAAAATTTATTCCACGATATACTCACATTTTTATATTACCCTTGGACGGATACTGATAAGCTATTTCAGGCGGGGTCCCGGCAATTCGGTATTCGCCAATAGTGTTGTCAATATATTCGGCTGACAAACTACTATTAGTGTTGACGCCTCTTGTAGTAAGCAGGTAACTTGTGTTAGTGAGGCACAATCGACATCGGTCCTAACAATAACATCACAGGTATCACCCAAATTACTAACATAAATGCGTCCATATGTGAACTCGGGTACAAGATGCTGAAACATTAGTATATCCGGTTGCACGTTAGATATGCGCCGCAATTTCTCCTACCACTACCTGCCGAGGAGCTTGCACCATCAAAAATGCCCATTGCCACCAGAATGATGACTCTTCGGTGTGGAAATGCTATAGAGCTGTAAAAGAAAAAGGAGGTGGAAGAAGGAGGCATTAAATATTTGAGTGGTTTGAATGAAATTAAATCAACCTAGTATAGTGTTTATGTTCAGTGTGTAAATACGTTTATATTTAAGTACATATTTAAATACGTGTTAGAAATCGTTTGGTAATTCATGTGATGACTCTGGCCATTAGTCATTGTGACGGCTGGATTTCATGAGGATTTTGCCAATATTTAGTAGGTAACTAGATTATAAATTTGTTGCAGTTGTTGAGTAAAATCAAGTAGATATCTATACACATGGTATTAACTACATACATTAATTATATGTAAACATGTCCACATATGTATATAGTGGTATGTCTGTATCTATTATAATTATAGGTAATCTATGAGTGTTTGTTCTTTGAAAAGTTGCGCTGTAGCTTTGTGTGTTTAATATCTCGCAAGTTAATGAACTTGCATCTGTAATACCGAGCTTTTCTTTGAATAATTATGTTAATCATATGTCATTGCTGACAGCTAGAAGTGTGCTGGACCACATATCAAACGCAGTAGCGGTTACGCCTATCTAAACAATGCAAGAAATACTTTTGATGAAGGGGTGTAGCCAGGTTGTCACAATAGGTGGAACAGAAGTTAATGTAGGTAGATGACAGATCTCACAAGACTGGGTGACAAATAAATAGAAAAGGACGAACCCGACCCCACAATCGAAGACGATGGAATCGAAGTTCCACAACCCGACTGTATTGAGGTGCGGCTAAAAAACAATAAAGCGGTGGTTTCTGATGGCCTGCCCACTGAGCTATTCAAATGGGTCGACGGAGAGCTGGTAAGGTGCATGCACCAACTCTTGTGCAGAATATGGGAATCTAAGTGATCTCTGAAGCAGCCTTTTGAGTATCGCATATAAAGTCCTATCAAGCGTAGTGTGCGAAAGACTGAAGCTTGACGTAAACCGACTGATTGGACCTTATCAGATTTGGAAAATCTACCCTCGACCAGATTGTTACAATACGCCAAATCTTGGAAAAAACTCGTGAGAAAAGGATCGACACACACCATCTCTTTGCTGATTTTAAAGCCGCTTTCGACAGCACGAAAATGAGTTGCCTAAATGCCGCTATGTCTGATTTTGGTTTCCCAGCAAAACTTACTAAAGTCACTTGTCGTACCCGTTTTGCTATATGTTGCAGCAGCATGGACATTGACTGCATCTAATGAGCCGGCTTTGGGAGTATTCGAGAGAAAATTCTTCGAAAGATTTAAGTTGGCGACGGCGAGTGCCGAGGAAGATATAATGATGATCTGTATTAACATAGTCCAGCGAATTAAAACCCAGCGGCTTCGCTGGCTAGAACACGTGGTGCGAATGAACGAAGACGCTCCGACCCAGAAGGTATTTTTATCGGCACCCACCGGTGAAAGTAGAGGAAGAGGGAGACCATCACTCCGATGGCAGGACCAAGTGGAGGCAGATCTGAGAACACGCGGTGTCTAATATTAGACGTTTTCATATGGATTGACTCTTTATTGTCTTATTAAGTAGCGTTAGGACTTAACGGGAAATGTATTGCAATATCGAAAAGAATAGTAGAAAAAGATTTGTGGCTACTGTCAAAAAATAGGCTGAGATTAAAAGCCTTCAATTCCACCAAAATTACTACAACATAATTTCATTAATCTGCCTATAAAGCCAGCTTGAGAATGTTGTTGTGATTTTTCTCTTTTCAATTAATGCGCCTCAGTTTAAGTGTTTTATATGCATTAATTGTATGAATGAATGTATATAGGTATGTTTATGTGTGGGCAGATGTTTTGCAGATTAACTTTTTTGGTTTTGTGACTTTTCCAAAGCTATTGTTTAACAACTTGTTGATGTTGTTGTTATTATTGCAGGGCATTAACATAGCTTTGCATAGGTAAATAGAGTTGTCAATGTAGCAAGCGAGCAACAAAAAAAATAGTCAACAGCCATACATACCCAGTGCGTAGATTGCCTCATTGTGACGGTAAATGCTTTTGTGTGTATGTTGGAAATGGATTTACTCCTATTACTTTAGCAGCTGTTCGATGGACAATTTCCAATGGCTACCACCTCCATTTACCACACCCAGCTAGTAAGTAAGCACATAGCAGTGGTTGGGTGCATGCATGCCCTTAATCTTCATCAAGTGAAAATTATGTAATTTTCCAACCGTCAGAGAGCCAAGCCGGTGGCAACAATTTCCAAATTGGCATGCCACGACTACAAGTTCTGAAGGGCCTATGGCATTGTGAAGCGTGTGCCATATGAGCGCGAATGGGGTTTGTGATGTTGTGGTCATAACCGCTTTGGAAATGTGGCAAATGGCAATTTTCGAAAAACAATACGAACACAACAACAACAAAAACGGCAATAGTAGAAACATTCTGTTAATAAAAACAATGAGCCTGGTAGACAAAAGCGACAGAAACCATACGGGCAACTGCTGATGTGGTTGAATGGTATTCAGGCGTCTGATATCTATAAACAACAGCAAACAAAAAAAATTGAGGAAATTAGAGATAACGGTGGCTATTCGTGAAAAAAAATAATAAATTGTTGCGCTAGATAATGGCAGCAGCTTTGCTAGCAGTATAAGGCTCAGAACTCAGCCTCAGTTTAAGGGTGAGTCTCGCGCTCTTTTTAAATCCTAGCCCTATTCTACCAGAGAGTAGTAGCCTCGGTATAGTCTCTAAAAAAGTTATATGTGAAGTTATATTCGGCCATCCACCGTGTCAGTCTTTACATTTAGGCTTAGAACCAATACAGGTATGCTACTCAGACACAGTTTCACCTTCGACTTAGCGTTGGCTTAAGCCAAAGCTTTTTCCTGACAATTAGCTTCACCTTCACAACCAAATGCAACCTCATAACTTGCTCAGCTTAAACCTCTGAGTCTGCTCCCACATCCCACAGGTCAATATGATGAGCAGCTTCATTCGCGAATACGCCACATTAACCCAAAGAACGCTCTCTTCAGACTAAACCTCACTATGGTGCTTTAATGAATTAGCTTGAGTCTCATTCTAAGCCTCAAATTGACATGTGTCTGAAAAATTTAACTTGAGCCTCAGCCTTATTTTAGTCGGAGAACGAGCTACGTCCTTATCGATATTAGCTCTAACATCAGGCTTATCCTCAGAGTCAATTTAAACAATGAATGTTAGTATTTGGAAAGTTCGACGGTGGCAAGGTCCTTACTAGAAAAGTGTAAATTCCTAATATTTCCAAAAATATTTCTCAGGGAGAGGTTATAGAAGATAAGATGGAGCGGACAAGGGAAACTCAAAGAAAGATGTAGGTAAAGAAAAATGTAAAAAAAAAATGAAAAATTAAAAATTGATAAGAAGAAGAAGAGAAATTAGAAAATAAGGATGAAAAGAGGCAGTGAAAGAAGAAGCGTTATAGAAAAAGGAAAGGCATAAGAAATTAGGAGAAATAGTATATACGAGATGAAAAGGCATACGGTCTCTCAACAATCGCCTGTCAAACCACAAACGAAAAAATTGACCAAGACTTGACGACAATTTTATTTATTAAAGAGCCAGCAAGCACTTTATGGGAAATTTATTTGCGTTCGACCGCAAATTGCCGTCAATGTGGTCGTCGCTTTCTGGGGGCGTTAACAGTATGCTAGTGTAAATACTGCGACGAAATTGCCAGCAACCAAAACACTTGTTTGCCTTTCACAGAACAACATATAACCGTTGGACAATACTAAAACGTAAGTAAAACATCCTGCCTAGGGACAAAAGCTTGTTAACAATACAACTACAATAATAAGTAATATTGGGCTCTACATCTACAAGAGAGAATAAAAAACAACACCATGCCTTAAGTGATTAAAATTGAATGGCGCTACGTCCTTAACGATTATGCATGGCTTGCTCAATATGCCAAAAGTGTGGCAAGTGCTTGTGGCGCAACATGTGTAGTAGTCTTTAATATGAGTACTAGCAACCAAGAACAATATAAATACCAGCATAGGAACTTGATAAGCTACATAAATGCGTAAGTTGAATAAGAATATTTAATTACGAAAATTTATAAGTGCATACCGGAAATAGTTCAGAACTGGAATATAATTGGGTTTATATATTGGATTCCGAAGCGATAGGAATAATTAAAGCATAATTGAATACTACTGAAAGTGTATCCCAAAATTGGAGCTACAGCTGACGCAAGTCAGCAATCCTTCATGGAATAATCGCGGTCAATATAATATGATCACAGAAGAGTGTCCAAACGGTCCATAACATTACCATACCAAACAACCTCTAAAGAGCCGGTCTCTGCCAAAATAGTAACACACTTTTTGGAATTCAATGATCTTGATCGATCGGGAATTAGGAACAGTCACGTCATAAACTCGTTCGGAGAGTTCATATTAAAGAGAGGAGTAGAACCCCTGCAGGCTAAGGTTTAGAATATGGCCGAGGTAGGCATACCGGTCGTAAGAGGCGACTAATATGCACATAGGTAATGGCGTGCTAACTCCATGGTTGATCTAAGGATATGATGCCTCTCACCTCTCATTACCCATCTTCTCTCTACTTACGAATGGAGGGATGACATGACCTAGAAGGTTTCACTGGTCATACCAAATCGCTCCCGAGACAGTCGAACAGTAACGCAAGGGAGCATGCGGGTTCATATCTGGCCAAAGACTGTCAACTTCGACATCACTCCCCAAAACCTTCTGGGAGTATTTTTGTCGTTAACTAAAACAACGACAACAGAGTAGTAAAAACTCATGATTCCGATCTCCATAATTTTAAAACTCTCTAAAATTTCCCAGGACTTCCGACCTCCATCATCACCACGGGGAAAAATTGGGACGCCAAACACATCTCTTCAAATCCCTTTTTCTGTGAGAACCTCACTTTCCCTGCAAGGACGTCCCTCGCGAATAAATGCCTTCTCTACAGGGATACTTCATATGTTAGTATGTACATATATTATCTCTCGGCACAGACACACATTGTCTCACTGCATGCACATACGTATATCGAAAGGAAAATTTCAATTAAAGCGAAACAATGCACACTCTATCATTCAACGCCATAGCGACAAAAGCCACCATTTCAATGGAGAGGCCAAACAAAAATAAAACAAACTTTTGCGGTTCAGCATGAGCGAACCGAATGTGGACTATAGGAGTTAGGAGTGTCGAAGAACTTTTGGTGATAAATCTTTGCCGCCGAATATACCAAAGCTAAAGTCAGGCTGATCGTAACACCTACAGACTCAAAAAACAAAAGCAATCCAAGGCAAACGAGATAGTGTGAAGCATGTAGTTGTATGTATGGATGCATGCATTGTGGGGCGGTAACCAACAACGTAGTGAAAGTGTAATTAAAACTATGACCAACGATAGATAACCAAACGGGCGAACGAGACCGATACGATGCGCAAATAACTACATAAGTGGCAATCGAAGCAATGAGGTGTTTATAATAAAAGTGGTCAGAAGAACGCAAAAGCTCAAACGAACTGTGCTGTTGCGTTGACATTGGGTTTTTGGTGTTAACATGCCATGTATATAGTCAGGAACAAAACCCAAGAGTGACGTAAGCAAGAGCCCTCCTATGGCATGTCCAGGAGAGAGTTCTTTTTCACATTATTTCTGAATCTAGACCCTCGAGAACTAAGATTTGTCTGGAAACCTGGGTTCAGTGGGTGATCTACTTACCGGTTTCGTTGGAAATATGCTTTCCGAGTGCATTTCTAAGTAAAAGACGATCACTGGAGTGATCATGTGCATCTGGCCAAGATATCGTAACGAAAAAACGAAGAAATAGAAAAAATAGGCAGAAGAACAAATGGCGAGATATTACAATTAAAAAATTAAAAAATGAAGAGAGTATGAAATAGAAGAAACGGTAATGAAAGATGAAAATATGAAGCAGAAAACAGATGAAAAGAGATATATGCGTTTGGACGACGACAAGTACCCAGCTAGATAGTTTTATATTTTGCGTCGGAGCCCCGATAAAATTTTACTGGATCCGGCCCTGTATATGGCACTAGCTACTGCAATTCCCAGTGTTATGTGGCGTGTGCTATACGCTGGCTGTTGCGGTATGTCGTTGTCATAACTTAAATCTTTAATAGAGTCAAAATGGTAATACTGTGAAAAGTCACAGAAAAGAATCAGCACCGCCAAACACAAAACTAATGAGCAACACCAAGCAACCGCTGTGCAGTGGGTGGTGTGGTACTTGCGCGTGGTTGTACTGCTGTTTGGAAGGATGGAGTATGCACATATACATAGCAACAGAGCAAAAGTCAAGGTTCTGCAGCTTACCAAACAAGCTCTGATGTGTGCCGAGTTGGTAATTAGTGTAAGCGTGTGGCACTGGGGAACACTAAACGTAGATGTTGTTACTGCTGTTGTTTTTGCAATTATTATCTGTACTTATAAGCTGCTACGTTGTCGTTAGCAAAACCAAATACTTAGTCTGTAAGTATGTGTGTGCAAATTAGAAATTGTGACAATTTCGAAAAACAAATACCGTACCCCACAGTGCTGAGGGAAATGGGAATTTGTACATTGTACTACATTTGTGTCAGCTCAACGCACGTCGCATGCCGCTTATCTGTTTAATATATCATTTGTAGCCCCCTTCACTCTTTCGTTGCATAGCCTTGGCCTACGGCATAGTTGCCTCTAAGCTGAACTGAGCAGCGTTGAGTTGACATTTTCGTTGGGTTTGTTGTGACAGTCGAAATGACATATCCAATATCACCCCCGAGGAGTGGTCGACCAAACTGACTAAACCGGCTGTTGCAATCCAATGCTACTTGTATCAATCACACCTCCGCCGTTGTCGTCTTCCTTCCCACATTGGTGCAACCACAAAACGACAAATGTTAAACTTAAACGCCAAATACAGTGCAAAAGTGCTGGGGCACACACATACAGATGTATTGAGTTGGGTATAATAAATGGTAGTCGCAATCCCAGTTCACTTTTACTATCTGGATCAAGATTAATTTTAATTAAAAAAAAAAAAAATAAAATAAAAATAAAAAAAAAATTAAATAAAATAAAAAAAGTAAAATAAAATAATATAGATTAAAAAAATATAAAAAAATAAAATAAAATAAAATAAAATGAATAAAAATAAAATAAAATGAATAAAAATGAAATAAAATAAAATAAAATAAAATAAAATAAAGTAAAATAAAATGAAATGTGATGAAAATCAATTAAATTAAATAGAAAAAAGTTAAAAAAATAAAATAAACCAAAATAAATTAAAATAAAATAAAGAAAAAAAAAACAAAATAAAATAAAATAAAGTAAAAAAAAAGAAATAAAGCAAAAAAAAAAATTAAATAAAATAAATATCCACTACAGTATCGAAAAGGTTCAACTTTTATGCAATTTGGTAATAAGATGCTGTACTACAGACTTAGGTGTTGCCACTAAGAACTCGCCCGCTGTTGGGATTTCAGATAGACTCCAAAAGCTCTGTAATAGATTTATCGGGCTTACCACCATAATTTTAATGCCGTTTTTCCACAAGTAGGTACAACTTTGAGCTTTCCAAAGGTCTTATGGGTTAATCCCTGCATTTATACATATAAAATTGTAATCCGTCAACATACTCACATAAGGACAGTTATATAAATCCATACAAATACAATAGATTGGAGTGCATATGTCCGGCCTGCCTACTTTTGTGTGACATCTATTCATTCACATTTGGTGTGTGTCCATTGCAGAGTCCGTTTGATACTCCAATTGCAATACTTACTGCAGCTGACGTATATTGCAAAATGCTTGTTATCGCTGAAGAGGGTGACATTCCGGCCACCATCTCACCTCAAAATTTGACTTTGTTGTTAGTGGGTGTGACAGCTATGGCTCAATGCTTAAATGCTTCAGTGCCTCATTCATACATTCGTGAATACGTTTGAGAGAAGGGGTAGCTATTAGTGAGGCACAGATTTGAACAAGCGGGTACATATTTTAAAAACCAGGTGCAAGTTTCTAAAGAACCAAACATACTGTTCGGAGGGAACTTGAAAAGGTTCCAAAGGAATGAAAAAATTTAAATATTTTTGAAACGAAAAATGGCTTAAGGGACACTAAAAATTATCCACAATGAACCCACTTATGAATCACCTTAATGAAATCAAAATAGAGGTTCATTGGAAAAATTGCAAAAATTATCCAGGCCCCTAAATATTAGCTCCGTCTGTCTGAAGTTTTCTTTTTTCAGAAATATTGACTTCTGTTTAAGTCAACGAATGAAGCGATATTGGTTTCGGCAAATTAGGAGTTGGCCTAAACGGACATTCAAATTTTATTAGTTAGACGTTGAGCTTAAAAACCCGGGTCTTTAAATATTCGGGTATGCACAGCACTAATAAACATCCATCTGAAATAGTGGTTAAGGTTTCTGGTAGGCAGTTTAAATCAATTAAATTACGCACTCACGCCTTTCGGTTAACGTAAAATTTAAAATGTATTTGACATTTCGTTTCATTAGTTTATATGTCACGAAGTTGTTGGTGATGGTGGTGTTAAAGTATTAACAACGAGTACTAAAAGTTGGCAGTGATGCTAATAGGTGACGTTATTTTGACTTGGGTTTTAAGTGTTTGCATTGTGTTGTGATAAACCTGTTTAGTGACAAAAGTTGATGAGCTGAAAGTTTTCTAGCGGTTTTCTGATTTTAACTTTGCCTTGAAATTGTTGTGAAACGAATCAATTAATTTGAATGGTCCTTTGCTAGGCACGTTCCTACGTAGCTAATTTTATTATTCCTTTCAGAGGAGTTTCAGAGAGTATTCATTCTAATAGAGAACTAATTGAAATAAAAGAAAAATTAATAAAATAAAAAAAGAAAACACAAAAAAAATAAGAAAAGCAAAATAAAAAAAAGAAAATAAAGTAAAATTAAATAAAACAAAATAAATTAAGTTTAACTGATATGAAAGAAAATAAAAAATATATGATAATAAAATAAAATAATATAAAAAAAATTAAAAAAAAACAAAAATAAAAAATAAAAAAGTAAAAAAAAACTAAATAATAAAAAAATTAAACAACATAAAATAAAATAACATTAAATATAAAAAAAATAAAAAAAAATAATCTAAAACAAAATAATATAAACTAAAATAAAATAAAATACAAAAAATAGAGTAAAAAAAATTAAATAAATTGAAATAAAACTAAGCAAAAAAAAAAATATTAAAATGAAAAAAAAAAAAAAAAAAATTTTGGTAACCAAATTAAACAGAAAACCATTATTAAAGGACACACGAGATATTAATTTGAGAAGAGTTTTATGAAAAAAATGGCCTGGGAGAAAGTCATCGAAAGTTCGAAATAAATACCTATCTCATTCTTGTAACAAAGAAAATGTGATTTTAGATTTCGATTTCCTACCGAGGTCCTGCAACAGAATCCATTTTAATTATCACAACGAGATTGTCTTCTAATTTCAATTGACACTTTTCAATTGCCTTCGCTTTACATCTACAATGGATGCCAATAAGCATTTTTGGAACTGATTCTAAATTCCATCAGCATTTCACTCTTGCTCTTAGCGAACATTGGCAATCAAAACAATTGAGTGCATCTATAATACAGTGGCTGTTGACATTGATTTACAGTTGTGAGCGCAAAAATGCCTGAACGGTAGACAAAATTACTTTATGGACTGCTTATGAACCGACGGAAGTGCATGAGTATTGGCAGCTTGAGATAACATTCCATCAGGATATTTAGGCAAATGATCATCTAATCTAATAAAACTCCGACACGCACGGCATTTTTTATGCACACTACTATAGATTTGCTTTAATAAAGCTTCCATAGAAGTTTGATTGGTGGTATTTTAATGTTCTTTCGGGACTATAAAATCAAAATGAACGTGAAAAACAAAGTAACCAAAATATAACGAGATGAGTTAGAGCAAAAGTGAATGATAGAGGGGAAGAAAGGAAGACTTAACACGACTCAGTGAGTGTCAAAATGCAAAATTATTCAATGACAGCGAATGCTCATTATTCCTATTACTAAGCAAATGTTGCAGTGTTAGCTATACTAGAGCTGTGTGGCATGCTAAATTCATTGCTTAGTTTTTGGTTGTTGCTGCTGGATGTTGGTTTGATAAATTTGCCCACTGTCACTCATTCAGTCAGCTTTGAATTTGCTTGTTATTGTTGGTTGCTACAGCAGCTGTGCGCTACTCAATGTGTAACAAACAATTTCGATTTTTGTCATCCTGACAAGTAATTATACGCTTTGCAAAATCACTAGACAGTAATGTGTCAGAAAGGTGAAGGGTGTGAGTCGAGCAAGGTTGAGAGGTGCCAGCTTTCTGATAATAACTAATAGATGAATGTACAAATTGGGAATTACTCAAAATATTTACACTATTACTAAGCTCCCCCCACTCCACTCACCCAAACGCTGCTGCATTCTTACGCAACAAAATGTAAATTTAAAAAATGAGCAGCAAAAGCTCAACGGCATTTGTATGTCAGTGCGGTATGGTGATTGCATGCCATACTTAACCGCTGTCTCAGCTGTAAATATCTAAAATAATCAAACACAGTAGAATCTTGTACTTCATATCTATAAGCTCCAAGGCATATGCTGAATGGTGCCGAGGCGGGTGGTCTGTGCGACTTCTACAAAACAGCAGCGTGAAATTGAGCAGGTGTTGCCAAGGAATTTTAAATTACGTTAAGCTCTCAGTGTATACTCCAGCTTTTAATTTTCAATGCTCGATTCCTTTCTTCAACATCTTCATTGCCATATTTTTACTATGTAGACTTGTTGTACAGGGTGTGTGACGTATATGAAGGTTTGCGGTATTTTTCGATGTAGTCGTATAACTTTAGTTTGGTTGTAGGTAGGTACTCAACAAAAAGTACTAGGTGACAACTCTTGGCTTTGCAGAATTTTTTTAGTTTTGTTTTAGGAATATCCGTATTAGCATTCCTTTTTAAAATAGTACCAAGTGGCAACACTGCCAAATTATCCAAAGTGGCAATACTTGTATAAGAAACAGATCTAGAAATGTAACACATTACCTAGGTATATAAAAAATGTTATCCCGCTGGTTTAAGTTGTTCCGAGATAAGGCCGATATGATAACAAAAATATGACTGATTGGCAATTTTTTATTTTAAATATGAGGGGCCTTTTTGAGATCTGTTTGGGACTTTTTCGAGATCACATCGTGCTTTTTTTCGGGATCATTTCGTGATTTTTCTGGATATTTTTGGGATTGATTTCGGAATAATTTTTGGACTGGTTTTAAAACTTCTTGGGTATCAATTATAGACCTATTCGGTGTAACTTTGGAATGATTTTATCATTGTTTTCCTGACTTTTTCGTTATCATTTTCAAGATGCTTCTAAATTAACATATCGTCGCTCGCTTGCCAGGAGCATGTCCCCAAATTCGAAATCGTATTTAAAACTTTATTCCTTTCGCAACATTTTAAATTTTAATGTTTGACATAAATATGTTTAGGCAGGTTATATTCTCATTATACTCTTTCCACTGATATAGTTTTTACGTTAATATTTGTTCAATTCCTCGAGATTCGGCACATTCATCTCTTCAAAATTGCCAAATAAAATTTTTTTAAATTTTTGGTTGTGCCAGCACACATGCTACACATTCATGTTTCTGGCGCAACGAAAATGTTTAAAAACTGAATTTTTGATTTTTTTTTAATTTTTGTTTTGCCAGAAACATGAATGTGTTGCACGTCAACAACAGACACCATGGCGTATACGTAACAATTTAGCTATACATTCATATTTCTGACAAAACAAAAATTTTATAAAATTCAAAAATACAGTTTTTAAAAATTTTTGTTGCGCCAGAATCATGAATGTGCAGCACATTCGTTTTTCTGGCACAATTTTCAGAGATTGAACTACACATTCATGAAAATGGCATTGCAAATTTTGGGGGGTTCCTTCTACTTTGGAAACCCAGGATTTTCGTGAATCATAGAGAAACGAGAGGTTAATCACGTGAGCCTATTAACTAAAATCTGGAAAACTGGCAGATTCATGCCTCTGACAAGCGAGCGACGATATATGTCTTTGACTTTGACCTGGAAGACGCTACAGAAATTGAGAGTCCTAAGGAGATATTTAGAGAAAGTATCGCTCTGACAAGCCTTACGGATATTACTTATAATCCCGCTATTGATATGGTGGGTGTTCTCGAAATATTGGGATATCCTCGAACTGTGGTCGAAAAGTGGCTCTTTTTGTTAAGAGTAAGGACACATCAGCTAGTTGAAATTATTTTATCCTAGAGAAAACAGCGAAAACGGTTTCCGCGAACTCAAATAATGATATAAAACATTTTTACATACCTGACTCATCCTGTATTTCCTTTGCAACAGCCAACTAATAACTATAACCTACAGTTTTGTGCGTAAAATATTTCACTCAGCTCTACGCAGTAAAGCTTCTCAATTATATTTCAATTTATCGTAGCTAACAAACCTGGCTGGAAACCTTTTACTTTTACTCCTTACACTCTTAAGTACTAGTTACGAACGCGGTAGAACTAGGTGAGCAGTAGCTCAAGCAACAGAGTGCTACTTAAGGGCAAAGTTCGTGTTATGAAATCTGTATCTAAATTACTACGCAAGAATCCTTCAACAAAATCGTCTCGTTGTCTCACAAACGAACCGTCAAACTACTTTGCAAGTAGGTAGTACCTTGGTTTCATTGCTCTGTCATGGTAAGGTAAGTTAATTATGAGGTTGACGTCGACGCGACGAGTTTAAACCTACCAGCCACCATTGCAGGTGAAGTGTTATTTCACTCAACGCATACAGTTTTACGCCTCAAATTATGCTAGCATTTATTGCCAGGCTGTTTGCTTGTTTGAGGATTTTTGAGGCACTTCATTAAGCGCTCATTTTCCAAGTAGTCTAGGATTATGTGAGTTTTTTGAGAATTGTGTAAATAACCTAGCAGTAGGTACGTACTATATCTAAATGTCTGTAATATAAATTAAGCATAGAATGAATTTTGATGAAAATTAGAGTTAAGGCTTTATATCTTTTGTAGCATTTTATGGAGGTAAAGTGGAATATAAATGTAGACAAAGTGCTGCTCAAAGCTTTACTCACGCTCAAGTGACTAACAATTTGTAATTTACTACTACTACTGCAATGAAATACGACAAATTAATGGTGTACCTATTTTCGATCTCGATTTTGATTGCGAAACGTCTAAATTTCCGGTTGATTTTGACTTCCATTAAGAATTCGGTTCAGATTTTTATTCACTTGCATATTTTTGGTAAAACTATTTTGTGCATAGTCGTCCTGAAATTTATTTCGAAGTTCCAAAACTTTTTGTAAACATAATGTTACCCGAACAACCTTATTCGAAAAATTTTCGAAATGACTTTTTCTTAATTTGACCACTCTTAAATTATGACTCTTTGAAGCTTAATTGGAAATAACCTTTTTTGACAGCAATAAAAAATGTGATTTCGAAACAATAGTATTGTATACAATTTTCGAACAATTTTTCGAAATCTGATGTGTAAGCTTTTTCAAAAATTTTGTTTTTCCTTACTAAATCTTTTTTTAGCTATTCCATATTGAAAATACTTTTCGAAACAGTTTCGACTGATTTTCAAAATTTATCAGTACTTTTGTTGGTTTTGCATAATAAATAAATTAAACTATTTCGAACAACTTTCGAAGTTAAATTTTTTTTTTTATTATTATTACTTTTTAAAATAATCAAGTATTACAAATGCCAACTGAACTGGGGAAACTTTGTTTGGTCAAAGGTACTGAACAAAACAGGTTTTCGAACAACTTTCGAAATCCGAATTCTTTTTAAATGCTACAGTTGTAAAAGATGGCTAATTTAAAATATCATATGAATTTTGCCCATATCTACTGATTTCAAACGGGTTCGAAAATACTTCGAAAAATTTTTCTTATTCGAAATTAAAAAAAAAAAGTTTTCAAAAATATTTTGAGGAATTTTTCTTATGTCGAAATTTTTTAAATTATTGCTCATTGGAAATACCAGCTGAACTGGAACTCTTTTTTGTTTTGATCAAGAACTTTCCCAAATAATGGCTAACTCAAAATAGAAGCTTAGCTGGAAAATCATTGTGGGTTTGTTCATACACAATAACAACGGGTTCGAAACTGTTGGTTTCTTAAATGATTATTTATTAAAAAGAAAATATTTCGAAAAATTCTCGAAAATATTTTGAAATATATTTCCCAATTGCTAATTTTTAAATGATAACACTGTACAGCAGCAGGCTTTTAATTTTTATTTTCCAATTGCTGTATTTAACAAATTAAAAAAGGAACAATGTGGGCGTGGTCTGCTTGACGTCTTTGTTCGATTGATATCCCTTTTTAGTTTTATATGTTGTCAAAGGCGTCAAAAGTTAGATTTTCGAAAAAATTAAAAGCAGTGTGTTTAAAAAAAAATTTTAACTGATTTCGAAAAACTTAATGCCGATGTAAAAAAGAGTATACCAATCGAACAAGGAAGTCAAGCAGACCACGCCCACATTTTTCCCTTTTTTATTTTTTTAAACAAAAGGGTCTAATTTCGAGCTTCGAAAGCCCATAACTAAATTTTGAAGGCTAACTTCGAAAAACGTAGTACGTTGATTATGCTGTATAGAGTAATCCATTAAAAATACAATCTTAATTGGAAAATCGTTTGTGTTTGTTGATTATGAATAATAAAAAACGGTCACAAAAAAAAGAAAAAATTTCGAATTGAAAATTGTTTAATTAAATTTTCTTCCCTGCCTAATTGGATACTATACAGGGTACATATCTTCACAAATTGCCTCTTACACACTGGTCTTTGTTCTCCGCTTCAGTGCAATAAAATTTCTAGCTTAGCTTTCGCTTCACAAATTCTTGTTCTAAAAGAAAGGTAACATTTCCGTTTTCAATGATAAAAATGTATAACTAATTGCTATGAGTACGATTCTTTTTAAGTTGCATAATTATGTTAATAACTTTAATAATTTGTTTAGAATAATTACTCTTTGTAGATACTTGCCTTTGCATTTTTTGAACATACAAAATTTTCTTTTTGATAATTTTTAAGTTTATTTATACTCCAGCTGCCATTCAAAAAAAGTTTTGTGAAAATTAATTATTGGAAATGTGAAAGTTTTTTATGGAGTTGTTGTTGTCCTGCGTCTCATGCAGTATGTATATTCATTTGGTTGCATGTTCTACAATCTTTATTTAATTAAAGTGCCATTGCCATGCATATTTAGTTGAGCACTAATTGATTACAAGGAACTTGTCTAAAAGCTTTAAACTTTTAATATGGTTTCTCGAGCTCTTTAGCTCGAGCTCTGAATTGTGCAATGGCGTGAGTTTCAATACTTGTGTTCTCGTTCTTGTATACTGGTTACTTTGTGTAGCCCAAAACAATAGGTTCTATGCTCCCAAGGTTGTTCTATAGTGAGTCATATAGCTAAGTCTTTGTTTATTTGATCTTTTAGAGAAGAAAGTATCCAGAAAAAAAATATTTTGGAGATTTTGGTGATATTACACTTCGTAGTCCCCATGGGATCTCCACCACGTGCATCGTTCGCTCCTATTCGCATAGACTTATACATTTTGTTCCTTGTCTAAGCCAATAAATTCACCCACCGGCGACAGAAAATTAAATGAAGTACCTGCAGTGTATTAGTATTGAATCAAACATATACACAAACCCATATATAGGCATACATTCATACATCTAAATTTTTCTTTATACTTTAATCCTACCCCCATTCTTTGACTACACCCATGGGATAAAAGTTTCTTTACTTTTGAATGCGGAATATTTGCTGAATAAAATTGCGTTTAAGCCTTTTATTTACTTTCCTCTCTCTGAAAGATGAGTAAATATGATTTGTTTTAAATTTACATTTTTAGGCTTCATTTCATGTTGCATGTCACGGGGTGTGATGTCCTCGTCGACCGGGTGATAAATATTACATAGCACATGTTGCAAGGGGGTGGTGTGTAGTGTATGTGAAAAATGGTTAAATGTCACGTTTTGTCAAGTCGCTCGATAAAATCGAAACCTAATTATAGGTATTCTCAAACAAGACATTACTTAGATACAAGAAAACGTACTTATAAGTAAGGCGAAGTATTGCTATAAATATACCCAGTAGAAGAAAGTAGTAAATGAGTTGGTAATAGGGAAAGTGACATTAGGTATTCGTTTTGTTCTCTACATGCAGACTTTTTCTGGTTCGATGGGCCTCTATTCCCGAAACCACATAACACATTGTCGTCCACTTCCATCTCCAAACTATAAACTGAGTCTTCTGAGAGCCGATGTTGCGGTGGGTTCTTGGTTCAAGAAAATGAGTTCAAAGTCCCAAATGAAAGTGAAGTCGTAAAAGGATACCGAGAAAAATACTACAAAAACAATATAAATAATAATTCCGAAAACAGTTTCGAAAAAGTATCGAAACTAATCAGAATTAAGGAATCCCGATAAATGAACTTTTTTGGTTCACATTTAGGTTGGTATCCGTGCATTCCTTTGAGTCTGCGAATATTCCAAGCAACATATTCAATTTTTTATGAAGATGAAAGACAAAACACACGTTCGCAAAGGCATCGAAAAAACTTGAAGATTCCTTTAAGAAGGCACCAACATTGATTCGCGAATAAATTCGCGAACGCTTAACTACAGAAATTTTTACACATTCTTATTCGCGAATACAAGTGTTTTGTAATTTTCTATATTTACTTCCGTGAACGCGAAAGGGAATTTTTTGTAATCTTCACGTTCGCGAAAGTGTACGTATGAGAATGAATGTTTCCGGACCCTGGTTTAAAATTAGTTGGTTTGACTGTAGGGCTTATAGTAAGTAAGTCCTCACAAATATTTACTGTACTGTTAAATAATTACATTATATCCATTTCTATATCAAAAATGGTGTGGATGTGCTCGTGCAGCAATTTCATTTATGGAAATCTATGAATGTCGTTATTTTATTGAAAATTTCTCACAAACTTACAACAAATTATGCCTGCCATGAACAGAGTCCCCGGTCCAATTAAGTTTATTGCGTTGACAATGCTTTTCGAAGCAAACCAAATCGCTATGAATATCATAGCGGAGAGCGTGGACGAAATATGGCCGAACACATTAAAGTGCTTGAAAAGCGTTTGCAACGGAACGTGCGCCAAATTGTGAATGAGGATTGTTAGCAGAAGCATGACTACCTATACATGACTGTGTTCTAGATATAGAAGAAGTGCGGCAAGCAGTTGCAGGAAGAGTACCTGTGAGTATAAGTTGTAAATGTCCTAGCATATCCTAGCACACTTGTGGTACAAACAAAAACTTATGCGCCGACAGAGATGGGTGATCGTCAATTGAATTTAGCAACTAACTAGTAATTACCGTAAATGTGTCTTTGATGTTAGTTGGCGGTTTCTTGCGGTTTGCCAGGTACAAACCAAAAAAGGCCTGCACTTGGTACATGCTAATTGTGAAATATGTGCTTGATTCCAACGAGTAGCTATACAAGTTGATGCAAAAATGGACTACCTACTGATTTTTATTTTAGGGCTAGATTAGTTTAAGCTTAGTGGGGGAAGAGTGGATTTTCCTTCAACTGCTGCTGGATTCGGGTGACGATAGGAAAACCTGCCAGAGATTCTTTGTCCATTCGCAAAACATGACATAAATAAAATAGGCACCAAAATTGCATTGACAAGTTGGACTTTAGCCGGTCTCGAAACAGTTCTGTCTGCATAGCTGTGGTGTTGTTTTCTAATTTTTGCCTTTTCAAATAAATCTAAAATTAATAATTGTGAAAAATGACATTTCACAATAAATACAAAGGTCTCGAAGTCATTAAAAATTTCCAAAGTTTCTCAATTTACAGACCAAAAATAATCTTCTAAAATTTAATATTTAATTTAATTTAGTTTTTTTAAATTTGTTTTATTTAATTTAATTTAATTTTTAATTTTAATTTAATTTAATTTATTTATTTTAATTCTATTTAATTAAATTTAATTTTTTTTTAATTTAATTTAATTTAATTTAGGATATTATTTTTTAATTTTTTTTTCTTTTTTTTATGTTAATTCTTTTCGATTTTTTTATTTAAATTTAATTTAATTTATTTATTTGTAATCTATTTACGTTAATTTAACTTTATTTTACTTAATTTAATTGTATTTCATTTAATTTATCAATTTTTTTTCGATTCTATTTGAATTATGGTTGTATCTGCGTTAAGCTTAGCGTTTTGCCACACCTTTTACCCATTTATGCCATCGTCCTTTTAAGCAACTATGCGCACATGCCCCCATTTGCTTGATTGTAACTAAGTACAATACATGAAATTGTAACGGTGACGTAATTAGTAAGGTCGAACAAGATTGCTAAAAGTCTTATTAAAGCTTATAATGTCGATATGGTCGTGGATTTAATTGGACACACACAAATCGATACATTTAAATCGGGTTATTATGAATTGATTGGAAATGTTTCGCCATCTTTACATTTCAAAAACAACAACAACAACTTCTGAAATATTAATTACCGCTATAATAAAGCTACTTAAGGGCGTGAATGTACGTACATATCTATCTATTTAATAAGTAAGTGACTGCTTTAGAGTTATTAGCGAAGTCATTAATGACACCTTGAAGACATCAAAACTATTATCGTTACCGTTATGAACGTCCATAGTCTTGTGTGCATGTTTGAGGTCGCAGCTGTGGCAACCGTTAGTAATGTTGGCCGATTTTTAAATGATTTAATGAACCGTTATTATTGATTGCATGCCTTAAGGTAGTCTGCCAAGTAAATGGCTGCCATAATCTTTGTGAAAATGCTGTTTCTCATTACACTGTGTTACAAAACTCAAATGATTTTCAGTATCGGCGTAAAATGTGTAATTAATTTTATTTTATTTTAGTTTCTATTATTTTACTTTATTTTACTTTATTTTATTTTATGTTATTTTATTTTATTTTATTTTATTTTATTTTATTTTATTTTATTTTATTTTATTTTATTTTATTTTATTTTATTTTACTTTATTTTATTTTATTTTATTTCGGGTTAGCTATTTAGTTTTAAGCACACTTAGTAAAATTAACCCGGTAGCAGATATTTTTTCGATTCAGTGAATCCCTCTACTGATCTCTGTGTTTTTGTATGACTGTTTTACACAGTGTTACCTTGCTTTTTTCCATTTCCTGCCCTGAGCACATACATTTCCTTTAGTTCCTTCAAAACTCAGTCATATTTTTTTTACTATTCAACATTCAATAGTTTTGCTGTGTTCTTTGACCACGCTTGATAGTTTTAGCTTAGCTTATCCTTCTTATAGCTTATTTTTTTATTATTATTACTGTTTTTGCTGCTTAGTTTTTGACCTAATTCATTAATGGTCGTACGTTTTTTTTTTGCTATTTTTACTCTACTATTGCCATTTTTGCTCGGTCTTGCTGCCCACTGATTGCTTAACATATATTATCACTTCTCTAATATTTTATACCCAGCTGTAGCACGTATGCTGAACTGTTGTCGTGATGATAATTTGTTGGAAAGCTAGGATTCAGATGCATTTCTTCGCGCCTTTTAGATTGTTTTGAGGCCGAACCACAAGGCTGCTATTGCTGCGATTGGTCTAGCATTCGTACCTCACCCGAAAATTTTCCGAACTATCCAGGCACATGCTCTCAAAAAATCATCAAAATAGTTTCAAAAATGCTCCCTACCAGTAGCCTCGCACTAAAACTTCTATGCTCTATGCCCAACCATGCCAGTTTTTATTTTAACTCATTTGCTAGTATAATTTTCCCTATATATTTCCCTCTATGTCCTCATTTCTTATTTGCATTTGTGGGTTTGTTTATTTCCGCTATCTCATATTTTTTATCTCTTTGGCCACATATATTTTTCATATTTTAGTCTAATCAATTTTCGTTTTTATATACGAATCCGTTGTTGACACTGGAAATATTGTTGGTGACCGCAGATATTTTTTTATTACTTCTGTACATATTTACATATCTAACGAGATTACTATTCGCTTAGTTTTGTATTGCTTACAATCTATGTACTTTTTTGCATTTGAATGTTTGCATTTCTCATATGGCAATGTGGTCTGATGTCCAATTTTCTGCGGACGTTGCGGCTTGGCAGTTGGTTGACGCTTGGGTGGGAGTACCACTTAATGGCTACCACAACTCCGCTAATATAAAATATCCAACAGTCTACTATTTTGCTTTACATAAGTTGGAATATAGAGTGAAGTAATAGCACCGACAAACATGTGGTATTGCTAGGTACTGTAGTATAAAAATGTCAACTATATACTACAAATATTCGTAGTTCCTGTGGAAGCTGATGTGGTAAAGAGCCTAACATTGATACTATACTACAATGTGTGTCCCTTAGTTTCATAGGAAAAGCCACTCAAATACGAGCATTTTATGACTGTTTATGATTGTTTTATGAACTCATTATGAATGTGAGCGCTCAGATGAAAGAGTCCCAGCTCTTATGATTTGCTGGGAATAGTCAGTCAAATGTATCTCTTAATTGTCAGAACTGTTAGTTTTTTTTTTTTCAGAACTCCTTTTATTAACAGTTAATTTTATCTCAGGATAGGTTTGAATAGCCAATAGTACATACTAGAGACTGTGAGCTACTTCAGAAATCGAGTGAAAATTAAATGTTTCCCTTTTCCACTTGGGTAGTTAAACTTTTTCACTTATTTATTCACTCTCACCCTCAACATAATCAAAATAAATGAATAGTTTGCCAAGCCAACTCATTCGACCGCAATAAAGTCAATATTCAGACAAACATTAATTTGCACAAGTGGATAAGGCCAACACCATGTATTATAATGGCAGAGCTATGTAATGATGAGCTTTGGCTCATCGACATCGAATGACATAGGACAACAACAACATTATACAGCAAACATGAAAATCTAGAGTATCTATTTGAAAAGATAGGCCAGTAAGTGAGTCAGTAAGTGAAATATGTATGATCAGGCCCGTGCGCAGGAATTTGCTATAGGGGGGGGTTTTGAACCTTTGGATGTTCCGAAGGTTGCGACTTTTAACAACTTTTATGAAAAAATTCAGTCGTTGAGATCCAATAGGGGGGTTTGAACCCCCAAAACCACCCCCTGCGCACGGGCATGTGTATGATAGTCAAATATACGAATATATGTGGGTATGTACATTAGATCATTAACAAAAATATAAATAAAATAAATTACAATACAATAAAAAAATGAAATTATTTAAAATAAGCAAAATAAAATAAAATAAAATAAAATAAAATAAAATAAAATAAAATAAAATAAAATAAAATAAAATAAAATAAAATAAAATAAAATAAAATAAAATAAAATAAAATAAAATAAAATAAAATAAAATAAAATAAAATAAAATAAAATAAAATAAAATAAAATAAAATAAAATAAAATAAAATAAAATAAAATAAAATAAAATAAAATAAAATAAAATAAAATAAAATAAAATAAAATAAAATAAAATAAAATAAAATAAAATAAAATAAAATAAAATAAAATAAAATAAAATAAAATAAAATAAAATAAAATAAAATAAAATAAAATAAAATAAAATAAAATAAAATAAAATAAAATAAAATAAAATAAAATAAAATAAAATAAAATAAAATAAAATAAAATAAAATAAAATAAAATAAAATAAAATAAAATAAAATAAAATAAAATAAAATAAAATAAAATAAAATAAAATAAAATAAAATAAAATAAAATAAAATAAAATAAAATAAAATAAAATAAAATAAAATAAAATAAAATAAAATAAAATAAAATAAAATAAAATAAAATAAAATAAAATAAAATAAAATAAAATAAAATAAAATAAAATAAAATAAAATAAAATAAAATAAAATATAATAAAATAAAATAAAATAAAATAAAATAAAATAAAATAAAATAAAATAAAATAAAATAAAATAAAATAAAATAAAATAAAATAAAATAAAATAAAATAAAATAAAATAAAATAAAATAAAATAAAATAAAATAAAATAAAATAAAATAAAATAAAATAAAATAAAATAAAATAAAATAAAATAAAATAAAATAAAATAAAATAAAATAAAATAAAATAAAATAAAATAAAATAAAATAAAATAAAATAAAATAAAATAAAATAAAATAAAATAAAATAAAATAAAATAAAATAAAATAAAATAAAATAAAATAAAATAAAATAAAATAAAATAAAATAAAATAAAATAAAATAAAATAAAATAAAATAAAATAAAATAAAATAAAATAAAATAAAATAAAATAAAATAAAATAAAATAAAATAAAATAAAATAAAATAAAATAAAATAAAATAAAATAAAATAAAATAAAATAAAATAAAATAAAATAAAATAAAATAAAATAAAATAAAATAAAATAAAATAAAATAAAATAAAATAAAATAAAATAAAATAAAATAAAATAAAATAAAATAAAATAAAATAAAATAAAATAAAATAAAATAAAATAAAATAAAATAAAATAAAATAAAATAAAATAAAATAAAATAAAATAAAATAAAATAAAATAAAATAAAATAAAATAAAATAAAATAAAATAAAATATTAAATAAGATTAAATAAAAAGCTAAAATAAAAAAAAATAAAATAATATAAAATAAAACAATAAAAAAAATAAAAAAAATAAAATAAAAAATGAAGTAAAATAAAATAAAATAAATAAAATAAAATAAAAAATAAAATAAAAAATTAAAAAAATAAAATAAAATAAAATAAAATACAATAAAATAAAATAAAATAAAATAAAACAAAACAAAATAAAATAAAATAAAATAAAATAAAATTAAATCAAATAATTCAAATAAAAAATATATATAAAAAAATAAAAAAATGATATAATAAAATAAATAAAACGAAATAACATAATATAAAACAATGCAAATAAAGCTTAAATGCAGTTAAAAAATATTTAAAAAAATTGTAAGAAAATTAATTTTATTAAATAAATATTTGGAAATTTTAGTAAAAGTCCACTATACCGCTCGAATAATTTTTCCTAAATCATTCTTTGTTTTATTAGCGAACAAGTACGGAAAAGCTACAACAATTGCAAGCTACCATGATTGCAATTTCGGCCTGGCTTAGGGGCACTTATATAATGGTTTCGTATGTGTTTAGAAATTTTTCATCACCTTTTTTACTTTTTCTAAACCGCAGTGTGTCCTAGTTAAATAAATATTTTATTATATATTTTTTCGAAACGCTGTAGTACCTAGATCGCAATGTCAGCCCTCTTATGTGCGTTGGGTGTACCATGATTTGGCTTTTGCAGTATTTTTCGTCAAAGTTCAAATAAGCTCACGTTGAATTTTCTTTTGTATTTGATCGGTTACTCGTCTTTATTCATGTTTGTGGTTTTTTTGCTTTCAGTTCAGCTGATATGAGTGGAAAGAATTTTCAGGCCTTTGATGGGTTATTCAAACACTTTCACAATAATAGTTTAGAACCACATGTTTGTGTACATACATAAATGCTTTGTATCGAAAAAACTAACTGTAGTTAGTACAGTGAGCAAATGAAATTGCAAGTTTACCCAAGATTATTAGTAAATATTTGTGGCTTTCCTTGAAAAAGAAGTTTTTTTTTTGGTTTAACAATTGAACAATGCCACCCATCATGGGCACCACAGTATTCCAGGAAACTCGAAAACATCACTTGTATCTGCAACCTTACCAACATAGAGGCAGCTGTCGAAAAAACCTGGCGTAACATAACCTCGGAATAGGTGCTTTACTCAAAGCGAGGGAGTCATGAATCCATTCATCCTCAGTTAAGTTTTATGAAACGATCAATACTATGAAATGCGTTTCACTCCTCTCTATAGTCTACTTCATCCCTCCAACGTGTGCTATTCCAAAATACTGTATCACCCTTGTACACATACTCTAACCCATTCAATATGAAATCACATCCGTTATGAGCTCTTCCGTTTTTGTGTCTGTGGTTGACAGGAAGTAATCAATAGTTGTGACCACGCTGGACAATGGTTAGCATCCGCTACAATGAGCACACAGCTCCAACCAATACCAACATTGAGCTCGTCTCTATAAACTATCAATGGAATAATTGTAAAATTGTGTAAACCAGGCATGGGCACTTAGTGGGACAATTGTCCGAAAATCTGAGAACAAAATTCACATAGATTATTACGCTCTTTGCTTGGCCTCTCGAAAAATGACATTGCTGCTGTGATCGCATTGACCAATCAATAGTTGTCGTTGGTTATGCACGGTTTCGGTACTTGCTAGTGAGCGACGGAGCAAACAGATGCGATGACCGCTCTTTCGCTAACACCCCTTCACTTCCAATTTTGCCGGGTCCTGGTGTAAACTAAAATGTGATTGGCCAAGAACGTTGGTTCGAGCGGACAGCAAATGAGACAAAAAAAAAATGGTAAAACTGGCATGTGAGAAGTTTTACGTGCGCTCAATAAAGAAGTCGTTTGAAAACGGAACCGGCCTGAAACCGTTGCGGGTTAAAGGACAAAAATTGCATTTGTTTTAGTAGTCGTCGTGCTATTGTGTGCTGCATGCTGACCGCTCAGTTTGGTGTGCCATACAATTTGTCAATATTGTGGTCACTACGGGCTTTAGACATCTTTGCCTAGGTTAGATGCTGACTTTTGTAACATAACGGAAGACAGAAAAGTTACTGTGTGGGTGCGTGCATAATGAGTGATTTGGGGCAACGATGCAGAGAGAGAAAGAAAGGATGTGAGAGTGACACAAAACGAAGTGTAATTTATTGTGCCTGCTGCATGTTTTGTCGTTGGAGGAAGTTGAGTTGGATAGTATATCAATGTGGTAGCGCACTTACTTCATTTTTCTTTTCCCAAAAAATAAATAAAGAAAAGTAATACGAAAGTATAATTACAATCACTGCAGGCTGTTTAGTTGCTACCAGGAGCGTAGGCAGGTCTTGAACCAAGAAGGCTAGGTTAGGGTAGGTTCAAGTGGTTGCTACAGAGCCACACTTGGGCCAGTTTAGAAAGGCCCGTTGTGATACCACCAATACTAGGACTCGGCAAGACCAAGAAAAAAACTCCAAAATAAAATGAAATAATAATAATAGGAATACAATAAATTAAAATAAGATTTATAAAATAAAGTAATATAAAAAAAAAAAATAAGTAAAAAATAAAATAAAATAAAATAAAATAGAATAGGATAATGATAACTAAAGTAAAACAAAAAAATGAAAGAAAAAATAAAGTAAAATAAAAAAAAAATAAAAAAATTAAAATTTTATAAAAAAAAAAATAAAGTAAAATGAAAAACATAAAATTAAAAAAAAAATTAAATAAAGTAAAGTAAAATTTGATAAAATAATAAAGTAAAACAAAATAAAACAGTACCAAATAAAATTAAATAGGATAAAAAAATAATAAACAAAATGAAAAAACTTCAGTTTGCGCCCATGCCTTCTTCTACTTCTCTTACTTTCTCTGCCGCCAG